>JASVEL010012760.1:0-13325 GCA_032618575.1 Nicotiana noctiflora
TAGTGGGTCGTTCCGATATTTTATGGTCTTGATAGACGCATCCTCTAGATGGTCTCATGTGTGCCTATTGTCATCTCGCATCCTCGCGTTTGCAAAATTAATGGCACAAATAATTCGATTACGGGCACAATTTTCTGATAATCCAATTAAGTCTATTAGACTTGATAATGCTACTGAGTTTTCATCCCAAGCATTTAATGATTATTGCTTATCAATTGGGATAAAAGTGGAACATCATGTAGCTCGTGTTCACACTCAAAATGGTCTTGCAGAGTCTTTAATTAAACGTCTACAATTGATAGCAAGACCGTTACTCATGAAAACGAGGTTGCCCACTTCTGTTTGGGGTCACGCCATTTTGCATGCAGCAATGCTAGTTCGTCTCAGACCGACAAATTATCATAAATATTCTCCGTTGCAATTAGTTTTGGGTCATGAACCTAATATATCCCATTTAAGAATTTTTGGATGCGCAGTATATGTGCCTGTAGCACCGCCATATCACACCAAAATGGATCTGCAAAGAAGGTTAGGAATATATGTTGGGTTTGAATCGCCCTCCATTATTCGCTACCTCGAGCCATTAACAGGAGATTTATTTACTGCACGATTTGCAGACTGTCGATTCGATGAGACACTTTTCCCAAAATTAGGGGGAGAAGTTGGTGAAACCAAACGGGAAATTTTGTGGAAAAATCCATCATTATCTCATCTTGATCCACGTGCCTCTGTTTGTGAAAAAGAGGTACAAAAGATTATTCATTTGCAGAGAATAGCAAATCAAATGCCGATGCATTTACGGATATGAAAAGGATAACAAAATCACATATCCCTGCGGAGAATGTTCTAATCCGTATTGATGTCCCTATTGGACAATCTTCTAGTGTCATAGCTAATGAGTCAAAAGCACGCATGAAACGTGGCAGACCATTAGGTTCCAAAGATCGAAATCCTAGAAAAAGGAAAATAAATTATCAAAATGACACTATGAAAGAATCTCATGAAGAAATCCACGACTTAATAAATTCTGAGATTCATGAGGAATCCACTGAGCCCGAGACTCAAGAAAATAAGGAACTATCAAATTTGAATCGATTGGATATAGTGGTGGATTATGTCTTTGCATATAATGTTGCATCCAGCATTATGCAAGAAAGTGAGGATCTTGAACCTCAATCTGTTGGTGAATGTCGACAAAGACTTGATTGGCCAAAATGGCAAGAAGCAATCCAATCAGAATTGAATTCACTTCCAAAACGTGAAGTTTTTGGGCCTGTAGTCCAAACACCTAATGGTGTTAAGCCTGTTGGCTATAAATGGGTCTTTGTACGCAAGAAAAATGAGAAAAATGAGGTACAAAGATATAAGGCACGCCTTGTTGCACAAGGATTTTCACAAAGGCCTGGTGTTGATTATGAAGAGAAATATTCACCCGTTATGGATGCTATAACATTCCGTTATCTCATTAGTTTTGCTGTCCATGAAAAACTTGACATGCATTTAATGGATGTGGTTACCACCTACCTTTACGGTTCACTTGATAATGAGATATACATGAAAAATCCCGAGGGCTTCAAAATGCCTAATAATTCAAAATCTCGGGAAATGTTTTCAATCAAATTGCAAAGATCTTTGTATGGTCTAAAGCAATCAGGACGAATGTGGTATAATCGTCTTAGTGAGTATTTATTAAAGGAAGGCTATATAAATGATGCCATTTGCCCATGTGTTTTCATAAAGAAAACAACATCGGAATTTGTTGTACTTGCCGTATATGTTGATAACATAAACCTTATTGGAACTCCTATAGAACTCCAAAAGGCAATTGATTATTTAAAGAAGGAGTTCGAGATGAAAGATCTTGGAAAGACAAAATTATGTCTTGGTTTGCAAATTGAACATTTGGCAAACGAAATTTTTGTTCATCAATCTACCTACATAGAAAAGGTACTGAAACGGTTTCACATGGATGGAGCACATCCATTAAGTACTCCGATGGTTGTTCGATCACTTGATGTGAACAAAGATCCATTCCGACCTCAAAAAGAGAATGAAGAGCTACTTGGTCCTGAAGTACCATATCTTAGTGCAATTGGTGCACTAATGTATCTTGCCAATACTACAAGGCCCGACATAACTTTTCCAGTTAATGTCTTAGCAAGGTATAGCTCTGCTCCCACAAGGAGACATTGGAATGGAATCAAACACATATTGCGGTATCTAAAAGGGACTACCGATATGGGCTTATTTTATGGCAACAATTGGAGTCCTGATCTTGTTGGTTATGCTGATGCTGGGTATTTATCCGACCCACACAAGGCTCGATCTCAAACAGGTTATGTGTTTACCTGTGGAGGCACTGCCATATCGTGGCGATCGACTAAGCAATCGATTGTAGCTACTTCATCTAATCATGCTGAGATAATTGCTATTCATGAAGCAAGTCGAGAGTGTGTGTGGTTGAGGTCTATAATACATCTTATTCGAGATAAATGTGGTGTAAAATGTGACAAGTTACCCATTATTTTGTATGAAGACAATGCAGCATGCATAGCTCAACTGAAGGGAGGATTCAAAAAAGGAGATAGGACAAAGCACATTTCACCAAAGTTATTTTTCACACATGATCTTCAAAAGAATGGTGATATTAAGGTGCAACAGATTCGTTCAAGTGATAATATGGCTGATTTGTTTACTAAATCTCTACCGACGTCAACCTTCAAGAAACTAGTGTACAAGATCGGGATGCGAAGGCTTAAGGATGTGAATTGATGCTCTCATCAGGGGGAGTTAATGCGCGTTGCACTCTTTTTCCCTTACAAGGTTTTGTCCCACTGGGTTTTCCTTGCGAGGTTTTTAACGAGGCAACCAAAGGCGTATTATTAGATATGTGTACTCTTTTTCCTTTTCTAGATTTTTTTCCCATTGGGTTTTATTTTAGTTAAGGTTTTAATGAGGCACATTACTTATTGAGTAGACATTCAAGGGGGAGTGTTAAGAATAGAATTCTACTTGGAGTGAATGTCTATCTTGTGAAGAGTTTTACTTTGTGACTAAGTCATATTTCTCCTATAAATAGAGGGGTCTTACCCCATTGTAAATTATCCTAAAACTCAATAAGAATTTCCTCTCTCTCTTTCTCTGCAATATTGCTCTTCTTCTTTTATTATTTTATAACACATATCTTATTACTTAAAATTGAAAAGGCATTTGCCGCAAATGGCTCCTTTTGGTCCTCTGTTAGCTTAAATGGGATGAATTTATCAAAAAAAAAAATCATCCAATTACTATTAAAAATAAAAGGAATTTTTAATTTATATAGCAAAACAACAACAACAACAACAACCCAGTATATTCCCACAAGGTGGGGTCTGGGGAGTGTAATATATAGACAGGCCTTACCTCTACCCGAGAGGGCAGAGAGGCTGTTTCCAATCGACCCTCGGAGCATGGAAAAAAGGCAAACAAAAACAAAAAATAAAAACTGCATTAGTTACTCCAAGCATACACCTCATAAAAATTATCTAAACATAAGATGCATATGTACCATAAAGAAACAGGCATGCAATGATATCAAAACAGTAACTACCAGAAATGACTACCAAAAGAGAACACAAACTAATCATCTATGGGCGGCCCTACCACGCCTCACACCTCGGGAAATGAGATTAAAAAGTCTAGAAACCCTTATCCTACAACCCTGATACTAGACCTCCAGACTTTCCTATCAAGGGTCATGTCCTCGGAAATCCGCATCCTGGACATGTCCTGTCTAATTACCTCTCCCCAGTATCTCTTAGGCCTCCCTCTGCCTCGCCTCACACCGACCACCGCTAGCCGCTCACAACTCCTCACCGGGGCATCGGGGCTTCTCCTCCGCACATGCCCGAACCACCGAAGTCTCGCCTCTCGCATCTTCTCATCCACTGGGGCCACCCCCACCTTCTCCCGAATAACTTCGTTCCTAATCTTATCTAACCTGGTGAGCCCGCACATCCACCTAAGCATCCTCATCTCTGCCACCATCATCCTCTGAACGTGAGATTTCTTCACCGGCCAACACTCCGTCCCATACAGCATGGCCGGTCTAACCACAACTCTATAAAACTTCCCCTTGAGTTTCTGTGGCACTTTCTTATCACACAAGACTCCTGATACAAGCCTCCACTTCGACCACCCCGCCGCTATACGGTGAGTGACATCCCCGTTTATCTCTCCGTCCCCCTGGATCACCGATCCAAGGTATCTGAAACTATCCTTCTTGGCTATGGCCTGAGATCCAACCATCATGCTCCCTCTCACTTCGCTCGACTCAGCGCTAAATTTGCACTCCAGATATTCTGTCTTAGACCTGCTTGGTTTAAACCCCTTAGACTCGAGAGTCTGTCTCCATTCCTCTAGCCTCTCGTTAACACCGACCCTCGTCTCGTCTACCAGGACTATGTCATCAGCAAATAGCATACACCAAGGAACATCCCCTTGAATATGCCGCGTCAAAGCATCCATCACCAAGGCAAACAAGAGGGGGTTAAGCGCAGATCCTTGATGGAGCCCCATAACCACCGGGAAATGGTCTGAGTAGCCACCCACTATCCTGACCCTAGACTTAGCTCCATCGTACATGTCCTTGATTACTCTGATGTAGGTTTCCGGCACACTCTTGGCCTCCAGGCACCTCCATAGTACCTCCTAGGGACCTTGTCATACGCCTTCTCCAAGTCGATAAACACCATGTGCAGGTCCTTCTTCATATCCTGAACTGTTCCACCAATCTCCTGACAAGGTGGATAGCTTCTGTAGTGGACCGGCCCGGCATAAAACCGAACCGGTTCACGGAAATAGATGTCGACTCCCTTACTCTGGCCTCGATCATCCGCTCCCAAACCTTCATGGTGTGGCTTATTAATTTGATGCCCCTATAGTTGTCGCAACACTGGATATCCCCTTTGTTCTTATACAAGGGCACCACTGTACTCCACCTCCACTCCTCCGGCATCCTTTTGGTCCTGAAGATCGCATTGAACAACCTGGTGAGCCACTCCACTCCTGGCTTACCCATGCATTTCCAGAACTCCACCGGGATTTCGTCCGGCCCGGTCGCTCGACCTCTACTCATCCTACGCAAAGCCCCCACGACCTCTTCCAGCCTAAAGCGCCTGCGGTACCCTAAGTCTCTATGACGCTCCGAATGCCGCAGCTCCCCTAGTTCTATGGTTTGGTCCCCCTCCTCGTTGAGAAGGTCTCGGAAGTACGCCTGCCATCTCTGTTTGACTTGAGACTCCCCCACCAGGACTCTACCATCTTCATCCTTGATGCACCTAACCCGGTCCAGGTCCCGCGCCTTCCTTTCCCTTACTTTGGCTAACCGGAATAACTTCTTGTCCTCGCCTTTCTCCCCCAATTCCTCGTACATGCGACCAAAAGCCGCGTTTTTAGCCTCCGTGACAGCCAATTTCGCTTCCTTCCTAGCCACCTTATAGCTCTCTCTGTTCACCCGCCTTTCTTCTTCGCTTGTGCTCCCTGCCAACTTCGCAAAAGCAGCTTTCTTCACCTCTACTTTTCCAACTTATATAGCAAAGATTTAATATTTTATTTATTTTAAATAAATATTATTTAAATAAATTATATTCTATAGATATCTTTTAAATTTTATAGTAAAATATTTAATTTTGGTTATCTCCTAGTCCTAAGCTACTAAATACACTAATCAGTTACATTATTTTCTTTCTCTTTCTACTTTGATACATCCCATTCTTTTCTCTTATCCCATTAACATTTCTGATCTCCTCCTCCTTCCATCGGTTTTGTGCAAAGCCTACTTTAGAAATTGCTCCGGAACCCCGGTTAAAAACCTTTTTGTCTAAAGTTTCTGATCCTAAAATCTCTCTTCTTTAAGCTTTGATTTTGATAGTCACAGTACTTCTCTATTGGATTTTATGACTATGCTTGGAATGTCAAAATTTCTTAAATGCTTTTCTGACTAATTGGTACAGCTGAAATTATTTCCAATTCTATCTATTTCTGAAACTTCTTTGTTTATAGTTTCTGATCCTAAAATCTCTATTCTTTAAGCTTTGATTTTGATAGTCAAATTTCTTATGGAATTATGGTCGGATTCCGATGGGTCATCGGAAAATTGTCGACTAATATAAATGTTTAGGGTTGAGCAATTTGAAGATTTAATTATCTTTTTTTTAATAGCATTTCAATGTATGTTGTTGTATTTATATGTATTTCATTTTATTCGTCGTCTCTTTTTCATTGTAATTCAATGTATCTCGTTATATTCTACGTATTTCGTTGTATTTAGTGTCTTTTTTCTCATTGTATTTCAATGTATCCCTCTAAATTCTATCTATTTCATTGTATTTTGTTGTTGAGAATCTTTTTTATAACTGGAAAATATAAAGTTTATGTGTTATAATTGAGTTTGTTGAGTTATATTAGGAGTCTATTATGTTAATTGATTCACTTTCCATTTAAAATAGTGTAATCCCCTATTTCGCGCCGTGAATACAGTCGAATACAATAATTTATCCAACTGTAATTTCATGTTTCACTCCATGAATACAGTTGAATACACTCGAATACAACAACTGATTAGCTAGACTTCACTGATTCACCTATTTTTGCTATTATATTCATGAATACAATACCTTAAATACATCAAATACATCTTATAACCATAGAAAAGGTATTTATATTTCGTAATATAGCAAATGATATTTATAAGTGGATAAGTACTACTAAAAGATAGTGCTTTAAGAAAATTTCTCAAAATAAAATTGAAATCTTTACACAAATAGCCAGCTGAATTTATTATTTATTTTTTCTAGCCGATATACATAAATTATATAATAATGTCACGCCCCTACCATGGGTAGCGCGACCAGCACTCGATCGAGACATCCCGGTCTAGCAAGACTACTTGATGCCTTCTACGTAATCTTACCCATAAACAATTTAAGAATCAGTAACAAGAAATAAACATGTGAAGAGTAAAGTGTACCACACCGTTTATCCAATACTTATAAAAGCTTCATTTACAATTTCCAAAATATTACAAGTTCATATTTACGAGAGGAAACATGTTTGACAACTACAACATTTCTATTTCATTACCCCAAATCGAATACCACCCATAGCATGTCTACAGAGCCAATAAGTGAAACAGAAGAGTAGTATGAAAGTGTCGGTGACAACACCCCGACTATACCTCAAAACACAATATACGATATCAAGTGACATAAGGCCCCGAGAAGAATAAGGCTTACTAAAATCTGCTGAGTAGAGGGTAAGCTACTAACGAGGATCAAAGTCATTTGCTGAGGAAACACCTACATCCATTAAAGATGCAGTGCCCCAGCAAAAGGAACAATAGTACATATGAAATAGTACTAGCATGTAAACTAAATACCCTCTCATGGAGTAGAGTACCAACATAAAATGAGAGAAACATAGAATCAATAAGAACTCAAGTAATACTAAATGCCAAGTTAAAACATAACCAATTCTACTTAAGTATTAACAATTTTGATTGGGAGATTATTAGCCACTGGTCATACACCATGCATGAGGTATAGAGTCCGATCGCTGCTCGATCGGCTAAGCCGTCTCACTCCAATGTTTTTGGGTTATATGGATACCCAATCATCACACCATGCATGAGGCACAAACTCCAATCACCGGTCAATTGGCTAATAGCGTCTATATCCTGTATGTAGTCATCTGTCGCATCGTCAACTGAAGCCTGAACAAGGAGATTATTATAATGTAATAAATAAAATAAGTTATAGTTAAAACAAATTCATATTCAGAACTAATAAACTCATACCTGAGCATGTGAAGAGCTCCCATAACTCAGTCGGCGACCACTAAATATATCTCTGGTCGGTGCACCCTCATCAGTGGTAAATGGGATAGGGTAATATGCACCCCAATCCGCTGCTTGGAAATCAGAGCTCGTGATCAATAATTGACTCGGTGGGGTCATCTGTGAAGGGCCAACAGTGTCATAAATACCAAGGCTGTAAGACGGCATGTCCATCTCATGCATGCCACCTGGCATAGCAGCAACAACATCACCATCGGGAACATCACCGGCCTCCTGCTGGACACCACCTCCTCGGGCACATGAGGTCGCCAGGCAGCACCTGGTCGTCGGGTAGCAGGTCGTCGGGCACCAGCAGCTCGTGGAATACCACGATCTCGCTAGTATGTGGCTGGATCAATATAATCAGCATCTTGTGCCAAGCGCTGATCCGATCTGGCATGATGTAGTGTCTCGGCAGCCACTGTCATGAATCGCCGACCATAATCCTGCATGACTACAGGATCGTGGACATAACTCTGTATCTGCTGCCCCATATGGTAGATGGTATGCAATCCAATAGCCTGCATAAAAGTAAAGAATGTAAACTAGGTATTACTCACAATATTATATGTACATTATTAAATATAACATAAAACTTATTAGAGCCTCGTGTCTCCCGGCGTATGAGACGTACCGCCCATCTACCTGATGCACTGGGTTGCCGATAAACAGACGGGACACTATGCGGTACCATGCCATATACCCTTCAATAGGATAGTGCTGCGGAGGTGGGATCAAATCACCTCGTCTATCCCAAATTACCAGCTGAGTGTGGAGCCAGCCTAAAAAGGTATCGCCCACCCTGGAATGATCATCCCTCTCATAATGTAAGGCATGCCATGCAGGCAGAGGCGGTATAGGCTGCAGCATGCCAAATTGACGAGAAACCCGCTCCGAGGCATGATGCTCCACTATATCTAGGCATGTAAGAGGGACAAAAGTCCTCCAAATATGTTGGCCTAGAGTACAGTATGCTGGCAGGGTAGCTAGCAAGTCCTTGCTATAAGGTGTCCAGATGAACTATCAAATAACAACACAAATGGTTAGTATGCGTAACACTAAATTAAACAATAACTGGTACGTTTAGTTAGATATTCACCTGTGCATCCTCGAAGAAGTCTAACACATCCCTGATGCCTGGGAGATTATGATGGGCATCGTACGCCTGCAAAAGTCCACGCCGCATGACCCACCTAGAAGCTAAAGGCACGTGTGGAAATGCGACGTCAGCTGGTAGCTGTGGCAAAGGTGGTCTGAGCTGCACAAATCGCTCCCATACCCAAACCTAACATAGAAAGTGTCACACCTCCCTTTTTACTACCCCACATTGCTTAAAGCGTATAAATACACTTGTAGGGTATACCCTGACGCTCAATTACCCGAAACGGATAAAATAACGTAAGGGAAGGAGTTTTTCCAATTTAAGGACAATCGGTTCGGGATTTTATTAGAGATTAATCGAGTCGCCACTTGGGAATGACAATGGTGTCCCAAGTCACCGGTTAATCCCGAATCCGAGGAATTTTGACTCTTAAAATGTCTGCGAAGCAGAGGTCCGGATAAGGAACCCTGTTAATCCGGGAGAAGGTGTTAGGCACTCCCCGATTCCGTGGTTTTAGCACGGTCGCTCCATTGTCGTTCTTGACTTTGTTTGACTCAATTATAGGTTTTAACAACATAATGTGTTTTTACGTTAAAATATTATTTTTAGGAATTTGCGGTATCGCGAAAACACGCCTCGAGTCATACCGCAACCAGTACGCCTATGACTTTTGGTGTATTTCAGCTTTACCGAGATTTGGATTTGAGTCGCACCAAGTGCACACTCGTTCAATGGAAGGTATATTAAAATCGTGCCCTAAAACAATCTATATCGGCTTTTAACTTTGGGAGAGGCTATGGAATTCGCTATTAGCCTCTCCGGTTCTAAAATGTTATCTTATTACTAAATGGGGGCCCCGGCATTATTCGGGCGAGGCTCATCCCAATTTAACTTTTAAAGTCCGGTCCCATTTTGTTCAACTACATTTTTGCTACATTGTTTTTCCCTTACTCGTTTTTGTAACATTAAACATTCCAGGCCCATCGCATTTTGTTATTGGGCCTGGTCTTCGTCTTCGGTCATTTACACAATCCAGGATGGTCCCGTCCATGTCTTGTAGCCCAAACGATCATATGGATATTATTTGGCGAACTAGACAAGTTCAAATGAGAGTTCAGGCCCACGCTGTACATAGGGCCCAAACTAGAATGTAATAGCAAGAGTATGACATAAAATTTGTAACGGAACAGGCGCTCAACATTTGAAACAAAGAATCAAGCCACTTTTATTATTGAAAAGGAAATTTGTACACAAAAACAATAAGCAGTGAAGGCACAGCCAATTATTGTGACTATATACTCGTATCTAAAGATTCATGCTAACATCTAATTACTAACTAATGAATCATTCTGGAACGCAGCCGCTTACCCAGGAGATTAAGTTAACATAAAGCGTTTCAACTGATTTATTTATAGTATAAAGAGAAGCTAAATTATTAATCCAGATATTTATTATACTACCAATTTCATTATCTCCCTTCATCACCGGTTCATCCTAATCCAGTTGCTTCAATATCTAATATCTATCTTTTAAAAGAAAACTCAATCAGATTTGGACTTAAACCCTTGAAGTTAAATTAACTACATCGAGCAGTTTTAAGCATTCTAAGTACCCAGTTGCATTAGCCCAAACACTTACAATTAAACGATTCAAAGGCCTTAACGCGTTATACTATTGATTTTATCAAGACTTCAGTTCACCACAAGTGTACTTAACATTATCGCGAATGGTTCACTATTTGATCTAATGTTTCCAATTTTAAAACTCATCTACATTTAAATGTCTCCTAATACATGATTATGATTTACGAATCTACTGTTGGTGAGTGATTACCAGTTCTGAAACCATTATTAGTTAACTTATGTTTTAATGTTTTTACCTAATTAATACTAAGTGATGTGCTATTACTATTACTATACTACTATTATACTATTTATTCTAGCTATTACATCATCATTCCTTGTTTCTGTTTGGTTTCCTACTCTTCAGCTACTACACACTACTACAATAGATTATTTGCGAACTTAAACTAGCAAAACTAAAATACGATCTTCACAGCAACATATTCAAATCTGGAGCTTCATTTCTAATTCAATAACTCAGCATTTACAGCTTCAAATGAAAGGATAATGTACCTGAATCAAGAAGAAAATCCGATGAGTCTAGGGGATTTAGGCAGATAAGTATAGCAAGGATTGAAACAGCAATGAATGCAACAGTGAGGAGAAAGAAGCACAGCAACACAGCAACACAGCAACAGCAATATCAGAGAAAAATCCAAGTAGATAACCCAGAGAAATCCGATAGAAAGCCCAGAAATCCTACTGTTGTATTGCTAATTCTAATTCCTCAAATCTCTGTATAAATCGGCCTAAGTATATCTCAGAATTACTTCAGTTTTCCACCCCCTTTCAGCCCCTTTTTAAGAGATATATATAGTTATTTTTTAGGGCTGAAAACTTGGGGAGGAAGTATGGGATTAATCCCACTTCCCCCCTCCTAAAATTACCAATTCTACACTTAAGCCCCATTTCAGTTATGAAAAACCCTTCCAGCATGTGCTGGAAGGTTCTAAAAGATTCCTTTTAGGGCCTTTTACTAGTATGACCTTAGGGGTTTGAGATTTTTACAGATTTCTCATTTTTAGGAGACCATTATACCCCTAAATCTCTGCACAATTGCAGAAATCAGGAGCATAAATGACTCCATTACCCTTTTAAGTTCTAACTAGTTACTATTTCACCTTTTTAATACCCAATTATGCCCCTAAGGGCACTGCTGATTTACTAGCCTACCTAGGTCAATTTTCAGCTTGTTTTGAACTTATTTAACTAATGGCCAGCCCTGGCATTAGTATTTAAGGACTGGCCAGTTCTATTTTAAGAAACCATTTCAATTCTAGCCACTTTAATCTAATTCCAGTCAATTAAGACCACATTATTTCAATTAAAGCTAATTGCAGGCATAGCCTGTTTTATTGTTATGTTTAAACTATTTAAGAACTAGCCAGTCTCAAGTTGAGACTTGGCTTGGGCTATCAAAGCCATATTGTGAGAATATGTTCGCATTTGCGAACTAAGCACAAAACTACTGAACTCGCATTTGCAGACACATCCATTTTGCACAACCAGCCACTGTTTAACAGTGAGCTGTGTGTTAGGGCTTATAGAATTGGTCAACCCTTTGCAAGGTTGACCATTCTTAGGCCAATTATTTAACTTATAACCCTTTTATTCAATTTCAGTGTTTTATCCTATTTAAAAACTAACCATTTATGAAACCTAGAACTACAACTATAACCAATCCTCCTAAAGTATGAAAGGCATTTAACAGTATTCATACTAACAATAAACCTAATGCAAACTCAGTCATTTTTGACATTCAAATGCACACATAGTCATATGAAACCAAGCAATGTTTATCAATCAATTAAAACTCGGAAGGCAGGTTTGATAATGATGAATCTTAATTAATCAACTCTCATGACTCAATTTCATATACCAAAGTGTTAATTGACATCAAGCAGACCCAATTGCAACCAATTCATGCTAGATGATTCATTGAAAGACCCAAAGCATACTCAAGATTCATGAACATATAGGTATTAAATTCAATTCTCACAAACAGTTAAACTTAAACATAGATTGATCAGACATGAGAATCAAATGGTCAACCTTAGAACCAGGCTAATGTAGGGAAGGGGAAATACCAAGATCATGAAAATCTTAAAAGAATAAATCCTAATTGAGAATTAAACACTTAAACCAGTACATGAACTAAACATGCTTGATAACAGTAGAAAAACTAGACCATGAAAGCTAGAAAGAAGCTCAGTTCTATGAATTATTACAGTCAAAGGCAACAAGAGTGGTCATAATAACTTAAGCTTGATTTCAAACATAGGACAAAGATCAAAGGTCATGCTTTTGCCATGAATCAGAACTCAACAGTTAAAATGACACAAAAAAGATGAACTTCTCAATCTTAGAGCAAAAAGCCATGTGATCAAAACAAGGCATATAACAGATAAAGTCCTATCACTAACAGGCCCAAAAGAACACAGGGACACATAGGAGATGAACAAGTTAAGAAATCAGTGTGGTCACAGAGAAATAGACAAGGACTCACAGCATGAGAAGATAAGCAGAAGGGTCCTAGACTAGCATGGGAAGCACAGGATCGAGATAGCAAGATATGTGCAACAGAAATGAAAATAAGAAAACCAACATAAACCCTATGACTAACATGCTCAAAGGAACTAGTCAAGAATTTAGAGAAGAAACAGGTTAACAGATGAGGATATACAGGATCCTAGACTAGCATGTGAAGCTCAAACTCGAGATAAGAACA
>JASVEL010012761.1:0-55543 GCA_032618575.1 Nicotiana noctiflora
TTTACTTAGAGCTTTATTGCGGATTTCTTATCCGTGCTTGTCTTATCCCCGTTTATTACCACTGAGTACGGCGGTACTCATTTTACTCCCCGCACCTTGTGTGCGGATCCGAGTACCTCTCGGCGTTGATCCGATGGTCGTGCGAGGTGACGTCCGTGGGATATACGAGGTAGCCGCAGAGTCCGCAGGACCCGATATTCCTTCTTACTTGTTTTGATTCTGTATCGACATTGCTTTCCGTACTTGGTATCTTGTAAACTATCATATACTTATGTTCAGTAGAGGCTCATGACTCTTGACCCTTGGTCTATGGGAGTTGGTATATTTTGGGACGTGGTTCCCCGTTTTCATTATATGTATCGTTGTTGCTTCGTGATTAGATATGTTTTAATGGGATAAAGCGAGCTTCTAGCTCCGTTCTTGTTATTGATTGGTCGGGCTGGCTTAGCAATGTGCTGGGCGCCATCACGACCGGATTTGGGGTCGTGACAAGTTGGTATCAGAGCCTAGGTTACTAGGCCTCATGAGTCTCGAGCCGGTTGGTAGAGTCTTGTGGATCGGTACGGGGACGCCTGTACTTATCCTCGGGAGGCTGCGAACCTTTAGGAAACACTTCACATTTCTTGGAATTCTTATCGTGCGTACTTGATTCAGCTTGAGATATAATTTTTGGAATTCTTTCCACACGTCTGTGTACGCTTCAAGCGCTCAGTAATATAATTGCCTTGAGGGCTTGTGATTCCCTGGTCGAGGGGCGAGATGTAATCTCTATGAATTCATGTTGGGCCGGTCGGGAGGACTTGAGGCCAGATCTTTGTCTATGGCTTGAGCACCAAGGTACTAATGTAGCGAGCCGGTATTATGAAGTTCATACGATCAGTATTGATCCTTATTGTGCAAATGGAAGCTTGATAATGGATGAGCTATTAATTGTTCGACCCTTGTCTAATCTGTTGTGTAGCCCCGAGCTATGGACGTGGTGAATAATTATCATATTTCGTAATTGGAAGGTAAAGTGCCTTATGTGTAGTGGAACGAGTTTAAACTCAGGAAGACTAAAGTGATTTTGATATGTGTTATGATTCGAGCAGGTACATCGCAGGTTCAAGTATAAATTGTGATAATATGATTCGTATAGTATTGGGATTTAATGTTGTTGAAATACATTGTGATATCTTGTTGAGTTGTGGATGTATTGTTTGAATGGTTTGGTGATTCTCTGGCAGGTAGATAGGCCAATTTACAAAGGAAACTCTGCCGAAATTTTTGGAAAATCTGGGACTTAGAAAGATTTCTGTCACCTAAAGAGAGTGGGCTTATTGGTGGTGCGTGTATATGTGCAAGAATTGCAGAAGAGCTAAGGTCTCTGATGATTCGAGTCTCTGTCAAGGCTTGTAAATGACTTGAGTTTAATCTCATATTAATATTTCGGCATCACTTGAGTAATAATGATATGAGTGGTTGAAAGTGCTTTGATGAATGGTTTCGAGCTAAGTTGGGGATGTTGCTATTGATTAACTGATTGCACTATTGGGTGCTATGTTGATTCTGTCTCTAAGTATGTTGGGAAATTCTGGTAAAGGTTATGGTGCTTCGTAGATCTGATGAAGTACTAGGGTGTTTTGAACTGCTGTTGGTAAAGAATATTCACCGTATAGAAAAGAAAGATAGCTGATTGTATCTATAAGTAATCATGTTCTGCGATGTTAGAGTTCTAACAAAACACGAGTGGTTCTACTCAATAGGACCGTTGAATTACAACTGAATAAGGGTGAATGATGCCCGAAAATGGTTTTGTAGTGTTCAAGATTTTGCTTGTAACAGTCAAGTGTCCTAAGATTTGTGTATGTGGCTAAAGATGGCGGTTTCGTTAGAGAAAAATCAAGACTTGTGTTATATTATGTGAATGATGGGATTCTATGTAACCGTATGGGAAAGTAATGATAACAATTTAAAAATCACGGGAAGTTCATCAAAATAAAGGGTGGTAGAATGTGGTACTTTTGGGAAACATTGAGAGAGTATTCAGTGGCCTATGGTTCTTAGACCGTGTGGTCTTGTGTACGAGTCTCGTGTGGTAACATGAGTTGATGTAATATGGTACTACAGTAAAGACTAATATGAAATTAGAGATGAATCAGAAAGGAAACTAGGTAAATGGAACGACTTGTTAATAAACTAGAATGGTATAAAAAAAAGGAATGCGATTGATTCCTGGTATGTGGTTGAAGTAATGAGTCTTGCAGACATTGCAGCAAAGCTCTTGAGCGCAGGCAGTTGTGTCACTTGATATGGGTATAAGGACTCAGTCCTGGCAGTTTAACTTATGCAATGTAATTGGGAGAAAGAGTTTATGATGTGTTTTACCGTGGTTCGAAAATGAGTGTATTTTTCCTATTGGTATGCAAGGCTTGGAATGTGTAATGAGTTTTCTCTATATGGGATCATGAAAGCCCTTGACTAGTTGAGTGTGCCGATGTTTGCGGCGTAGGATAGGAATATGAATTTCCATGTTATCTTAGTGTGGTATGGTATATGCGATGTGTTATGGAAAGTTGATAATGGCATATTCAAGGTTTTGTGATCAGTTCATAATATATGGGGAGTCATTAAATTTATTTAGCAGCGCGAAGAATCGATCTTTCTGGTGATTAAAGAAAATGGTACTGCTATTATAGTAATTTGGCAGGGTATATGGTCCAAAAGGACAAGGTAATGTAAACAGATAATATCCAGTGGTATGGTGGTATTCTCTTGTTGGATCGACTATAATAATTGAGTCGTTGATGGCATAGTGAAATTTCTAGAATGGCTTTCGTGGTATGAATGGACACTTGATGTGCGTTATGTATTTGTACAGTGAAGTACGGGATCAGGCATTGTGATTCATGTGTTATATATGTGTTGGAGACTTGAAGTTCTCGTTAGTCCGCCTATGCAGTGGTTGTATATCATGTGTATCGACACCGTTTTGTGATTATCGAAAATCAGAAGCTCTAGTGGCTTTCTCTCTCGGCTTGATATGACGAATTTGGATTTTGATACTTGATTGTTGACTGGTCATCATTGGGCTAGGTTGTCTAGACTAATGTGATATAGACTATGATGGTATGGCACAAATTGTGTAGCGGAGTGCATCAGAGTATGCTCCAGCGGGGTAGTTGTACCTCAGGACCAGCAGACGGCTGGTGGGTATTGCTTTGTCGGTTGGGCCTTCGTGGCGAATATCAGTGCAGAGGTTTCTATCGTTGATTTGGTTATGGTATTGAGTAACTTTGTCGGATACGTTTCTTGTGGCCGAACTTGAGGCTATATATGTTTACCATAATGAGTAACTTGACTCGACGCGAATTTCTTTGGCGAGGGTTCTATATGGATCGGGTGGCGCGCCGCCACAGGTACTGTTATTTGGATTGGGTGGCACGCCGCCACGGGTATGGTATCTGGATCGGGTGGCACGCCGCCACGGGTATGTCATTGGAGCGGGTTGCACGCCGCAGCAGTGTAATGTGAAAATAGAGTTAGTTATATGTTACCTGGTATACAATACTTCCTGGCTTCTGAGGAAGAGTTTGTATTGAGTATCGCTTGGAGAATGGCACATCGGTTGTGTTCTTTCACGATTTGATAGCATACGTTAATTGTTTCACCGTGGGTGAGGTTGATTGCTTGGGTTCAGACCTAAATATGTGCGGGGCTGATCATTTTGAGCTTGGTAAATTAAGGTACTTCATGAGTAATAGTGTTTGGATAGAATCATGAATCGTGGCAAGGCCACGTGATGTTATGACCTTTCGAGAAGGAGTCGTGTACTCTATTTCTATAATGCGAGACGCGATCTCAGTTCTATGTTATGATGGCACAAAGGAATTGAATTACAGCTCTCTTGTTGAAGACAGTTGTCATGATTTGAGTATGTTCGGATGTCTCTATTGGAGCCTGTGTTGTGCTCGTCGGGGCTTAGGCCGGTGTTGAGGTGACATATCACCAGTGCGTGTGTTATAATCGAAATGATCATTTGAGTCATTATGGAGAGCGAGCATATGTGATTTCAGTGGGTTAGAAAGGTAATACCGAGATTTGGGTCCGAAATCTGTTGTGGTATCAGTTAAAAGTGAAATGGATTCATGAATGGTTGACCTGAGAGATGGGTTCGATATATCGCGTGTTCGGTTGCCGTGGACATGATATGAAGGTGTTGGAAAAAGACTCTATCTAATGAAAAAGGTTTTTCGGTTGGTATTTGGTTATCGTGAGAAATTATTATGATTAGAGACTATTGTCTCGAGTGATTGGGTTGTTTGATACATCATATGATCTCACCCGGAGTGGTGAGTGTGGGTTATTGCAGTGGATTCTAGTGTATCCTGAGTATAGGCATGAGATTAGCAATTGGTATATGATTTTGGAAAGTGCAATGTGGTTTATAGTTCAGATGGTCTGTGAGATTTCAGCTATATGGTGTTTCAGGCTTATGAGAGATAGGGTGACGTGTGATCGTCCGAATATATGCTTGGTAAGGTCATTCAGCTATTGAGTTGCTTCTAGTGCCACTCTGGTACGCTCGAGGACGAGCATTTGTTTAAGTTGGGGAGAATGTGACGATCCGGTCCGTCGTCACGGGAATTACCACCCCGTTATGTTGTAATTACATATCTTATGACTTTATATCAGTGTTAGAGTCTATCGGGTGAGTTAGGAGTGATTTGGATTGAAAATGAGGCATATGGCCTTTTTGAAGGAAACTTGAATAAGGAAAGTCAACCCGGAGTTGACTATTTGGTTAGAGGGCTCGGAATTGAATTCTGATGATTTGGTTAGTTCCGGGAAGTGATTTGTGACTTAGGGGAGCAACCGGAATTGAATTTGGAGGTCCGGTGTATAAATAGGCTTGAATTGGCTAAGGTTGAATTTTGGGGAAATTCGAACGGTAGGTGAAATTTTGATCCGGGGGTCGGAATAGAATTCCGACGATTCCTGTAGCTTCGTTATGTGATTTTGGATATGTCCGCAAATTTTCAGGTCATTCGGACGTCGTTTGGTCTGGTTTTTGATGGAATGTGTAATTCGAAAAGTTTTAAGAAATTTAGGCTTGAATTCGATGCGAATTATGGGTTTTGATGTTGTTAGACGTGTTTTGAGGATTTGAGCAAGTTCGAATAAGGTAATAGGATGTGTTGGTGTGTTTGGATGAGGTCCCGGGGGCCTCGGGGTGTTTTCGGATGGCTAAACGGGAGAAAATGTGGAAAATTGCAGGTTTGAGATTCTGGTTCTGTTGTTTTCGCTCCTGCGGAAATGGGGGCCCAGGAGCGAGTCCGCAGAAGCGGATACTGGAGCGCAGAAGCGCTGTTGATTGCGGAAGCGAAGTTTCGTCCGCAGGAGCGGCACCGCTGGTGCGGAAAGTGAGCCGCAGAAGCGGAATTGGCCGGCTAGGCCTGGAAACGCAGAAGCGACCCTCTGGTCGCGGATACGGGCTCGCAGGAGCGGACTCCTATCCGCAGAAGCGGGAAGGACCGCAGAGGCGGAGGGTATTCCACAGAAGCGGTTCCGCAGGGGCGAAAAATGGCCCGCAGAAGCGAAAATCGCAGTGAGTTAAGTGTATCAGAAGTTATAAAATTTCAGAAACATTTCACACATTTGGGTCTCGGCTTTAGAGGCGATTTGGGCGATTTTGAAGAGAAACTCAAGGGAAATCATCAGGTAATCAACTATGGACTTAAACTATGATTAGTATTGATAATATTATGCAATTATATCATGAAAATGGAGGAATTTGGGGTGATTCATGGAAGATTTAACCCTAGGCTTGAACTTTAGAAAATCAATGTTTTGAATGGGCAAATGGAGTCCGAATTTGGTAAAAATTGATATGCTTAGACTCATATTGAGATAAGGGTTCCGAATATGTGACTTTTGTAATTTTTCGAGAAGCGTACCGAAAGTCGGGTTTTGACAACTTTGGGAATTTTGATGTAAATTGAGTTGTATTGATTGGGTGTCGTCCCATTGGCCTAATTTGTTGTATTTCTACTGTATTTGATCAGATTCTATGCATGCGGAGCTTGATTCTCATGGCAAGAGCATTGCGGAGTAGTCGTCGCGCCGTATTGAGGTGAGTAATAGATGTGGGTGATGACCGGCGGGTTCGAAACCCCGGTATACCACTTTGTGACGCTGTATAGCGGCGAGACACGTACTCTCTTGTGAGTGCGGGGTCGATTGTGATTGGGGACTATGGCTTAGTCCGACTTGTTGGCACTGTGTTATGATATTGGCTATTCTTGAGCCGTCGAACCTCCTTCTCGGATGGTTGCATACTATATATTGTGATATTGGCCACTCTTGAGCCGAGGAACCTCTCTTTAGCCCATTTAAACAAATTAATTGACGAAATAAAAGCAGTACATGTAACGAAAACAGGGAACCCAGTCCCATAATACATTAACTCCCATAGACCAAGGGCCAAGAGTCATGAGCCTCTAAAGAACATAAGTGTAATAAAGTTTATAACAAACTCGGTGCGGAAAAGAAAGACAACAAGATAAGAAATGACAGCTAGAAGGGGAGTCAGGTCCTGCGGACGCTGCAGCTACCTCGACTATCCCGCACAATGCCTCCGAGTAGCTACCGAATCAAGTCTGCTGAGAGGTACATGGATCTGCACACAAGGTGCAGGGAGTAAAATGAGTACTGCCAGACTCAGTGGTAATAAACAAGGGTAAGACAGCGCAGATAAGAAATCCGCAATAAAGCACTATGCAAAACTATAATCAGTTACCCTGTCATAGAATCAATATTCACTGTACCTGTACCAACAAATACCAATAAATAGCATAACAGCTAGCAGATGTAGCTAAATGCAATGCAATGCATGATATGACCGCTACGGCGCGTAGCCCGACTCCAATTTTGGGTACCCGTGCTCACTGTGGGGGTTCAGACTCGGAGGGGCTCCTACAGCCCAAGCACATCTCATAGAGATATTCCTGTGACGTGCAGTCCGATCCAACATATATCTCGCTGCGGCGCGCAGCCCGATCCGCTACTAGTCAGCTAATATGCAGATACAGCCTCGGCAGGCTCAAAAGTAGTTTTTGAAAACTCTTTTATCATTTTTCAGTTGGAAAACAGTAATATCAAGTTCCGGAGATTGGAATTAGCATAATAACAAAAATAGCTGCGGACTAGTAGTAAACTAGCATGTCTATATGATAAGACAATGATAACGATCCTCGCGGGATCCAATAACTGGCTCACGGCCCACATGTATACTCAACCGCCCAAGAAGGGGTTCCTCGGCTCAAGAGTGGCCATTATCACAATATATATATATATGCAACCATCCGAGAAGGAGGTTCGACGGCTCTAGAATAGCCAATAATACAGTATCAACAGGTCGGACTAATATATAGTCTCCAGTTCATGATCGACCCCGCACTCTCAAGAGTGTGCGTGTCTCGCCGCTATACAGCGTCACAAAGTGGTATACCGGGGTTTCGAACCCGCTGGTCATCACCCACATCTATTACTCACCTCAATACGGTGCGACGACTACTCCGCAATGCCCTTGCCACGAGAATCAAGCTCCTCACGCGTAGAATCTGATCAAATACAGTAAAAATACAACAAATTAGGCCAATGGGACGACACCCAATCAATACAACTCAATTTACATCAAAATTCCCAAAGTTGTCAAAACCCGACTTTCGGTACGCTTGCCGAAAAATTACAAAAGTTACATATTCGGAATCCTCATCTCGATACGAGTCTAGGCATATAAAATTTACCAAAATCGGACTCCATTTGCCCACTCAAATCGGTGTTTTTCTTCAATTTAGGCCTAGGGCTCAAACCCACCTTTAATCTTCCATTTACGGAAATTTAACCAAGGATTTCATGTTAAAATGATGTAATTAAGCCACAAAACTTACCTCCAACGAATCCCCGATGAATTACCAGTAATTCCCGTGAGTTTCTCTCTCTAGAACTCAAAAATGGCATTTTGGGTATTAAACCCGCGACTGGTTCTGTTCTGAACTTAACTTCACTGCCAGCCTATTTTCTTCATCGCGTTCGCGACGCCTCTCACGCGAACGCGATGCCTTTTTCCTCTTCTTCATCGCGAACGCGGCACGCTCTCACGCGAACACGAAGATCAATTCCTCAGCCTCCTGACTTTTACTCTACGCGAACGCGACGTGAAGTCACGCGTCCGCGATGCCTTACCTTTTCCTCTTACGCGAACGCGACCCACCCATCGCGAACGCGATGGCCAACTGGCCTCAACCTTCGTGAACGCAGCATTGCCCTCGCGAACGCGATGCCTTACTGAACCTGGCCTTCGCGAACGCGGAACCTTCCTTCGCGAACGCGAAGGCTTATTTTATGCCGAGTGATCTGCAGATTTCAGCAGACCATTTCATGCTTCCAAATGCCGGATGATGGTCCGGATTCACCCCGAGGCCCCCGGAACCCCAACGAAAACCACCAACATACCCCAAAACACGATACAAACTTGTTCCAATCATAAAAACACCATCCTAAACATCAAAATTACCAATTACACACGGATTCAAGCCTAAATTTCTTAAAACTTTCCGAATTACACATTCGATGAAAAACCCGACCAAACGACGTCCGAATGACCTGAAATTTTGCGCAGGCACATCCAAAATCACCTAACGGAGCTACTGCAACTGTCGAAACTCCATTCCGACTCCCGGATCAAAATCTCACCTACCGTTCGGATTTCGCCAAAATTCAACCTTAGCAAATTCAATCCTATTTCTACACCGGGCCTCCAAATTCGATTCTGATCGCTCCCCTAAGTCACAAATCACCTCCCGGAACTAACCGAATCATCAGAATTCGATTTTGAGCCCTCTAACCAAATAGTCAACTCCAGGTTGACTTTCCTTATTCAAGTTTCCTTCAAAAAGGCTATATGCCTCATTTTCAATCCAATTCACTCCTAACTCACCCGATAGGCTCTAACACCGATATAAAATCATCAAACATGCATTTACAACATAACGGGGTGATAATTCTCGTGACGACGGGCCGGGTCGTCACATTCTCCCCCTCTTAAGCAAACGCTCGTCCTCGAGCGGGTCAAGAAACATACCCGAAGTCTCAAACAAGTGAGGATATCTGCTCCGCATCTCCCGCTCGATCTCCCAAGTGGCCTCCTCCACGGGTCGACCTCTCCACCGAACCTTAACTGATGCAATCTCCTTAGACCTCAATTTTCTCACCTGACGTCCCAAAATGGCAATAGGCTCCACATCATAGGATAGATCACCATCAAGCTGAATGGTACTAAAGTCTAATACATGAGACGAATCTCCAATGTACTTTCGGAGCATAGACACGTGGAATACTGGATGAACGCTGGATAAGTCGGGCGGCAAGGCCAACTCATATGCCACCTCTCCAACTCTCTTAAGTATCTCAAAAGGACCAATGTACCTGGGACTCAACTTTCCTTTCTTCCCAAACCTCATAACACCCTTCATAGGTGAAACCTTCAACAATACCCTGTCACCAACCATGAAAGACAACTCTCGAACTCTACGGTCCGCATAACTCTTCCTGACGAGACTGTGTTGTACGAAGCCTCTCCTGGATCAACTTTGCTCTATCTAGAGCATCTTGGACTAACTCAGTCCCTATCAATCTAACCTCGCCAGGCTCAAACCATCCCACGGGGGATCTACACCGCCTGCCATACAATGCCTCATACGGGGCCATCTGAATACTCGACTGATAACTGTTGTTGTAGGCAAACTCAGCAAGTGGTAGGAACTCGTCCCACGAACCACCAAAATCAATCACACAAGCTCGCAACATATCTTCCAAGATCTGAATAGTGCGCTCAGACTGTCCGTCTGTCTGGGGTGAAATGCTGTACTCAACTCAACCCGTGTACCCATCTCTCGCTGAAATGCTCTCCAAAACTGAGAAGTGAACTGAGTACCCCTGTCGGATATGATAGACACTGGGACTCCATGCAACCGAACAATCTCTCGAATAAAGATCGCTGCCAACCGCTCCGATGAGTAGGTAGTACTAACCGGAATGAAGTAAGCTGACTTGGTCAGTCTATCCACAATCACCCATACAGAATCAAACTTCCTCGCCGTCCGAGGGAGTCCAGTAACAAAGTCCATAGTGATCCTCTCCCATTTCCACTCAGGAATATCAATGCGCTGAAATACACCACCGGGCCTCTGATGCTCGTACTTAACCTGCTGACAGTTGAGGCACCGTGCTACATGTCTGACAATGTCCATTTTCATCTTTCTCCACCAATAGTGTTGTTTCAAATCTTGATACATCTTAGCGGCTCCTAGATGGATAGAATACCGCGAGCTATGGGCCTCTTCCAGAATCAACTCACGAAGGCCATCAACATTGGGCACACATATCCGGCCATGCACCCTCAATATGCCGTCACTATCAATGGTGACATCTCTAGCATCATCATGCTGAACTCTGTCCCTAAGGACAGCCAAATGTGGATCATCATACTGGCGCTCACAAATACGATCATATAGAGATGACCGAGATACAACACAAGCCAATACCCTGCTGGGCTCCGAAATATCTAACCTCACTAGCCGATTGGCTAGCACCTGAACATCATAAGCAAATGGCCTCTCCTTAGCTGGAATATATGCCAAGCTCCCCATACTGACCGCCTTCCGGCTCAAAGCATCGGCCACCACATTGGCCTTCCCCGGATGATATAATATAGTAATGTCATAATCCTTCAGCAACTCTAGCCATCTTCGTTGTCTCAAATTAAGGTCTTTCTGTTTGAACAAGTGCTGGAGACTACGATGGTCGGTATACACCTCACAAGACACACCGTACAAATAGTGCCTCCAAATCTTCAAGGCATGAACAATGGCGGCTAGTTCCAAGTCATGAACGGGATAGTTCTTCTCATGTGGCTTCAACTGCCGAGAAGCATAAGCAATCACCTTACCTTCCTGCATCAACACACAACCTATCCTCACTCTCGAGGCATCATAATAAACAGTATATGAACCCGAAGCTGATGGCAATACTAACACTGGAGCTGTGGTCAAAGCTGTCTTGAGCTTCTGAAAGCTCTCCTCGCACTCATCCGACCACACGAATGGTGCACCCTTCACTGGGTCAATTTAGTCAATGTAGAAGCAATAGATGAAAATCCTCGAACAAACCGGCGATAATATCCCGCCAAACCAAGAAAACTCCCGATCTCTGTAGGCTGAGGATGGTCCAGGCCAACTCTGCACCGCCTCTATCTTTTTCTGATCAACCTGAATACCATCACGAGACACCACATGTCCCATAAATGCTACGGACTCGAGCCAAAACTCGCACTTGGAGAATTTAGCATATAGCTTCTCCTCTCTCAATCTCTGCAACACAATACTCAAATGCTGAGCATGCTCCTCCTGACTACGGGAGTAGACTAGAATGTCATCAATGAACACAATCACAAATGAATCCAAATAAGGCTTGAACACACTGTTCATCAGATGCATAAATGCTGCTGGGGCGTTGGTCAACCCAAACGACATCACAAGAAACTCATAATGACCATATCGGGTCCTGAATGCAGTCTTCATAATATCCGAGTCCCTGATCTTCAGCTGATGATAGCCCGAACGAAGATCGATCTTAGAAAACACCCTCGCACCCTGTAACTGATCAAACAAATCATCTATGCGCGGTAGAGGGTACTTGTTCTTCACCGTCACTTTGTTCAATTACCTAGAATCAATACACATTCGCATGGAACCATCTTTCTTTTTAACAAATAATACCGGCGCACCCCACGGAGACACACTAGGACGGATGAAACCCTTATCCATAAGCTCTTGAAGCTGCTCTTTCAGTTCTTTCAACTCGGCCGGTGCCATCCGATAAGGAGGAATGGATATAGGCTGAGTGCCCGGCACCAAGTCAATGCCAAAATCAATATCCCTGTCCGGCGGCATGCCCGACAGGTCTGAGGGGAATACATCTGGGAAGTCCCTCACAATAGGTACATAATCAATGCTGGGAGACTCAGCTCCCACATCTCTCACAAAAGCTAAGTACGATAAACACCCCTTTTCAACCATCTTCTGAGCTTTTAGGAACGAAATAACACGGCTAGGGACGAAATCGGTCGAACCCCGCCACTCAATCCGAGAAATACCAGGAATGGCCAACGTAACTGTCTTAGCATGACAGTCCAATATAGCATGGTACGGAGACAACCAGTCCATACCCAATATAACATCAAAGTCCACCATCCCCAACAATAACAAATCTGCCTGGGTCTCCAGACCCCCAATAGATATAACACAGGATCTATGGACATGATCCACAACAATCGTATCACCCACGGGGGTGGATACATGAACAGGTAAATCAAGACTACCACGAGTTGCACCCAAATAATGTGCAAAATAAGAGGACACGTAAGAATATGTGGACCCCGGATCAAATAGAACAGAGGCATCTCCGTGACAGACAGAAATGATACCTGTAATCACGGCGTCGGAGGCAAGCGCATCACGCCTGTCGGGAAGTGCATAGAACCGTGCCCGGCCTCCACCGGATCTCTCCTCGCCCCGGGGCGACCACGAAAGACCGACCTCCACCTCTACTAGGCCGAGATGGTGCTCGAAGAGGAGGTGATCCCTCCGCCGAGTCCTGCCCCTACGTAGTCGAGGGCACTCGTCTCCTCATGTGACCAAACTCACCACACTCGTAACATGCACCTGGTGCTGGAGAAGTAGGTGTTGCACTCTGGGCCGGGAGGGCACTAAGTGATGACTGACCCTGCTGAAACCCCTGTCGAACACGACCATGAGAACCTCCGCTCCGCTCTGGGCGGCCCGAATGAGAAGGTCCAGATGAGCGACCTCCGCTCTGCCGGGAATGCCCTCTAGATGGAGCTCCGCTGAAACCGCCCGAACCACGAGGCCTCTCGGCCTCCCGCTCTCTCTCTCGGCGACGGTCCGCCTCGATGGAGCGTGCCATATCAGCTACCCGCTCAAACGATGATGACAGAACTCGCTCGCCGGTCATAAGAATACGGATAGAGTAGTTGAGGCCATCGATGAACCTCCCGATCCTCTCCCTATCGGTGGGGATCATCCATGTGGCATGCCTAGCCAGCCGAGTGAATCTAAGCTCATATCTGGGTCACAGACATGTCGCCCTGAATCAACCACTCGAACCGGCGACGTAGCTCCTCGCGACGAGACTGAGGTACATATTTCTCTAGAAAGAGAGTAGAGAAGTGCTGCCATGTGAGAGGTGCTGCTCTTGCGGGCCTACGCCTCTCGAACTCCTCCCACCAATCAAATGCGTGACCAGGCGAACCGAAATGTAGTAAATGAAACTCCGCCGGACTCGAGAATACCGGCCGTACGCAGCATCTTCTGACAACTTATCCAAGAAACCACCGGGCATCCTCGCCCTCAACGCCACCGAAATGGGGTGGCTAAAGTCTACCAAATCTCTCGAGACGACGCTGCTCATCATCGGGCATAACCTGAACCATATGCTCTGGAGCTGGAGCTGGTGCGGCTGGAGGAATAACCGGTGCAACCACCCGAGCGGGGACCGCCTCTGGCGTCTGAAGTCCCCGAACAACCGGATCGGGTGTGCGAGCCGCAGGGGTCTGCCGACCACCCCCTGACTGAGATGTTGCTACGGTAGCGGTAGCCGAAACTACCCGAGCCAAACCGAAACACACCGATAATATTTGAGCGAGAGTCTCCCGAAGACCGGGAATAGCAATAGATATAGTCCGGCCCCGAACCGGGACCGCCGGGGCATCAACCACGCGGGGCCGCTCTCGAACCGGTACAACGGGCGGGTCAGCCGGCACCGCCTCGGCCGCCCTACCTCTAACTCTAGCACGACCGCGCCCACGGCCTCTAACAAGTGGCAATGGTGGTCGTCCACCTCGTCCGATGCTCGCGTTCTCGCCATCCGCAAGAGAATAGAATATAGAAGTTCAGTTCTCAGAACAACAAGATCGCACGACAGAGTTCAAGAAAAGTGAAGTTTTTCTAAAGGTTCGCAGCCTCCCGAGGATAAGTACAGGCGTCCCCGTACCGATCCACAAGACTCTACCAACCGGCTCGAGACTCATGAGGCCTAGTTAACCTAGGCTCTGATACCAACTTGTCACGACCCCAAATCCGGTCGTGATGGCGCCCAGCACACTGCCAATCCAGCCTGACCAATCCATATCAACCACGGAACTAGAAGCTCTCTTTAACCCATTTAAGCAAATTAATTCACGAAATAACAACAATACATGTAACGAAAACGGGAAACCAAGTCCCATAATACATCAACTCCCATAGACCAAGGGTCAAGAGTCATGAGCCTCTAAAGAACATAAGTGTAATAAAGTTTATAACAAACTCGGTGCGGAAAAGAAAGACAACAAGATAAGAAATGACAGCTAGAAGGGGAGTCAGGTCCTGCGGACGCTGCAGCTACCTCGACTATCCCGCACAATGCCTCCGAGTAGCTACCGAATCAAGTCTGCTGAGAGGTACCTGGATCTGCACACAAGGTGCAGGGAGTAAAATGAGTACTGCCAGACTCGGTGGTAATAAACAAGGGTAAGACAGCGCAGATAAGAAATCCGCAATAAAGCACTATGCAAAACTATAATCAGTTACCCTGTCATAGAATCAATATTCACTGTACCTGTACCAACAAATACCAATAAATAGCATAACAGCTAGCAGATGTAGCTAAATGCAATGCAATGCAAGATATGACCGCTACGGCGCGTAGACCGACTCCAATTTTGGGTACCCGTGCTCACTGTAGGGGTTCAGACTCCGGAGGGGCTCCTACAGCCCAAGCAAATCTCATAGAGATATTCCTGTGGCGCGCAGCCCGATCCAACATATACCTCGCTGCGGCGTGCAGCCCGATCCACTACTAGTCAGCTAATATGCAGATACAGCCTCGCGAGGCTCAAAAGTAGTTTTTGAAAACTCTTTTTATCATTTTTCAGTTGGAAAACGGTAATATCAAGTTCCAGAGATTGGAATTAGCATAATAACAAAAATAGCTGCGGACTAGTAGTAAACTAGCACGTCTATATGATAAGACCATGATAACGATCCTCGCGGGATCCAATAACTGGCTCACGGCCCACATGTATACTCAACCGCCCAAGAAGGGGGTTCCTCGGCTCAAGAGTGGCCATTATCACAATATATATATATGCAACCATCCGAGAAGGAGGTTCGACGGCTCTAGAATAGCCAATAATACAATATCAACAGGTCGGACTAATATATAGTCTCCGGTTCATGATCGACCCCGCACTCTCAAGAGTGTGCGTGTCTCGCCGCTATACAGCGTCACAAAGTGGTATACCGGGGTTTCGAACCCGCTGGTCATCACCCACATCTATTACTCACCTCAATACGGCGCGACGACTACTCCGCAATGCCCTTGCCACGAGAATCAATCTCCGCACGCGTAGAATCTGATCAAATACAGTAAAAATACAACAAATTAGGCCAATGGGACGACACCCAATCAATACAACTCAATTTACATCAAAATTCCCAAAGTTGTCAAAACCCGACTTTCGGTACGCTTGCCAAAAAATTACAAAAGTTACATATTCGGAATCCTCATCTCGATACGAGTCTAGGCATATAAAATTTACCAAAATCGGACTCCATTTGCCCACTCAAATCGGTGTTTTTCTTCAATTTAGGCCTAGGGCTCAAACCCACCTTTAATCTTCCATTTACAGAAATCTAACCCATGATTTCATGTTAAAATGATGTAATTAAGCCACAAAACTTACCTCCAACGAATCCCCGATGAATTACCAGTAATTCCCGTGAGTTTCTCTCTCTAGAACTCAAAAATGGCATTTTGGGTATTAAACCCGCGACTGGTTCTGTTCTGAACTTAACTTCACTGCCAGCCTATTTTCTTCATCGCGTTCGCGACGCCTCTCACGCGAACGCGATGCCTTTTTCCTCTTCTTCATCGCGAACGCGGCACGCTCTCACGCGAACACGAAGATCAATTCCTCAGCCTCCTGACTTTTACTCTACGCGAACGCGACGTGAAGTCACGCGTCCGCGATGCCTTACCTTTTCCTCTTACGCGAACGCGACCCACCCATCGCGAATGCGATGGCCAACTGGCCTCAACCTTCGCGAACGCGACATTGCCCTCACGAACGCGATGCCTTACTGAACCTGGCCTTCGCGAACGCGGAACCTTCCTTCGCGAACGCGAAGGCTTATTTTATGCCCAGTGATCTGCAGATTTCAGCAGACCATTTCATGCTTCCAAATGCCGGATGATGGTCCGGATTCACCCCGAGGCCCCGGAACCCCAACGAAAACCACCAACATACCCCAAAACACGATACGAACTTGTTCCAATCATAAAAACACCATCCTAAACATCAAAATTACCAATTACACACGGATTCAAGCCTAAATTTCTTAAAACTTTCCGAATTACACATTCGATGAAAAACCCGACCAAACGACGTCCGAATGACCTGAAATTTTGCAGGCACATCCAAAATCACCTAACGGAGCTACTGCAACTGTCGGAACTCCATTCCGACTCCCGGATCAAAATCTCACCTACCGTTCGGATTTCGCCAAAATTCAACCTTAGCCAATTCAATCCTATTTCTACACCGGGCCTCCAAATTCAATTCCGATCGCTCCCCTAAGTCACAAATCACCTCCCGGAACTAACCGAATCATCAGAATTCGATTCCGAGCCCTCTAACCAAATAGTCAACTCCAGGTTGACTTTCCTTATTCAAGTTTCCTTCAAAAAGGCTATATGCCTCATTTTCAATCCAATTCACTCCTAACTCACCCGATAGGCTCTAACACTGACATAAAATCATCAAACATGCATTTACAACATAACGTGTTGATACTGTGTTATGATAGTAGGCTATTCTTGAGCCGTCGAACCTCCTTCTCGGATGGTTGCATACTATATATTGTGATATTGGCCACTTCTGAGCCATTGGACCCCCTTCTTGGGCGGTTGAGTATACTTGTGGGCCGTGAGCCAGTTATTGGATCCCGCGAGGATCGTTATCATTGTCTTATCATATTGACATGTTAGTTACTACCGATCCGTAGCTATTTCTGTTATCATGCTATTTCCAATCTCTGGAACTTGGTATTACTGTTTAACAACTAAAAATGATAAAAGGGTTTTCAAAACTACTTTTGAGCCTGCGAGGCTGTATTTGCATATTAGCTGACTGGTAGTGGATCGGGCTGCACGCCGCAGCGGTATATATGTTGGATCGGACCGCACGCCGCAATAATATTGTGCTTGGGCTGTTGGAGCCCCTCCGGAGTCTGAACCCCCACAATGAGCACGGGTACCCAAATTGGATCGAGCTACGCGCCGTAGCGGTCATATCATGCATTGCATTGCATTTAGCTACATCTGCTAGCTGTTATACTATTTTGCTGGTACTTATTGGTACAGGTACAGTTGATATTGATTCTGTGACAGGGTATTTGATTACAGCTTTACATAGTGCTTTATTGCGGATTTCTTATCTGCACTGTCTTACCATTGTTTATTACCACTGAGTCTGGCAGTACTCATTTTACTCCCTGCACCTTGTGTGCAGATCCAGGTACCTCTCAGCAGTGATCCAGTAGCTGTGCGAGGCGACGTCTGTGGGATATACGAGGTAGCTGCAGAGTCCGCAGGACCCGATATTCCTTCTTACTGCTTTGATTCTGTATCGACATTGCTTTCCGTACTTGGTATCTTGTAAACTATCATATACTCATGTTCAGTAGAGGCTCATGACTCTTGACCCTTCGGTCTGTGGGAGTTGGTATATTTTGGGACTTGGTTCCCCGTTTTCGTTATATGTATCGTCGTTGCTTCGTGATTTAATATGCTTAAATGGGCTAAAGAGAGCTTCTAGCTCCGTTGTTGTTATTGATTGGTCAGGCTGGCTTAGCAATGTGCTGGGCGCCATCACGACCGAATTTGGAGTCGTGACAGATAAATGGTAGTAAAAACTTCGTGAGATTATTTTTACTAAAAATCAATAATCTTGCCTATAACAATTCCTCCGTGAGAATTAAATCTGAGATAAACAAGATTACAGAAATAAGAGTTTTACAAAAAATTATTCTCACTCTACTATTTTATTCATTGGTTATTATATATTAATTTTGCTCCATGAGAATTATAAAATTAATATAAAAATAACTTAAATAAAATATATAGAAGTGATAATAATGATTAGTTAGAAACCATTATTTCAGCACAATATAAATTATACAATGAGAATTTCAAGCCAAGCATGTATTAAAACTAAAATAATATTATAAAAATATATATATCAAGCTTCATCAACTATCCCAACAAAAGAGATTACTCCATTATGGAGTATTTAAAATCTCACAATAAAAAGAAATTCTAGAATATTTTCAATAACCTTAGAAAATCCAAAAACTTACTAAAAGAAAATAAAATAGTTAAAGAAAGAAATTAAAATCAAACTTTAGATAAAAGTAGATATTCTTCTTCCCCTGCTTTCCGATGCCAAATTCCTTCTATTTATAACAAATCTTGCAAGCATTAAATGATTTAAACATGTCCAAGGAATGAGTTTGGACGCGTGATCTTGGACGCGTCTGAGGATATGAGCTTGGACTTGTGATCTTGGACGTGTCCGAAGATATGATCTTGGATTTGTGATTTTGGACGCGTCTGAAGACATGACATTGGATTTGGAAGACAAGATCTTGAATACGTTATCTTGGACACTTCTAAGGATATGAGCTTCGACTTGCGATCTTGGACGTTTTCGAGCTTCAATTATAAGCTTCTATTTCCCGTTTGTGTTTGCCGTAGCACACTTTCATCGACTATTTTGTCTTTTTCTTATGTTATTTATAATCTTTTTTTTCTTTTTTTCTGCAAAAATAGTTAGAAAGAGGCAATATATGAAATATAATTTAAATATATTATTTAAAATAGAATATCAATAATATATAATAGGTAAATATTTTATATTCATCATGTAATCTATGTGCTTTCTTTATATGATGTATTTTTGAACTATGCCTAACTTAATTCCCGTTTAAGAGGGAATACGTAGGCAGCCCTATGGTTTCGGTCAAAAATCAATAAAAAATTTATTTCCCCATATAATTGGAAACTAGGGCAGCATTTTGAGGAGGGCCCTCAAAATTTTGAAGTAATTTCAACTAGTCATCGTAAGCAGCCGTCAGAAGTATCAACCCGGTAAACTAGGGTAACATTTTGAGGAGGACCCTCGAAATTTCGTAGCTAGAAAGGTCGCAATATCTTGAACCACATTGCAATCGTCGGTTCATCTAAAGAAAACTATTCTCGATTATGTATTTATGTTATATTGTTTTCTAAGTCTTCCATGTTTGCTACCAAAATTGCTTTGTTTAGGGCTACCCCAATGGTACGTACAATATCACCAGATTAGAGTCGAGCAAGTCAAGCAAAGCCAACAGGTATACGAACTAATCTCCCCTCTACAAAACTTACGATTTTTCTTTGGATGCAGACATTTGGATTGAGAAAGCCTTTGGCATGCTATATTCTCACGAGATAAACATTGTTTAGGAATACAACTCTCATAATTGTTCACATTTACCACCATTTTCTATCCACTCACGCCGATAATATTTTCTATATCACAACGTCCCCAACAATCACAATGTCGCAACCTCCTATTAGCTAAGAAACTCTATTACCATTTGCTATTTTATTTTTATTTCTATATTGCATTAGGCTACCATTCTACCTTCCAAAACTAAACACTGTCTCCATCTGCATTTTCGCATTGCATAAGGCTACCATTCTGCCTTCTGAGACTAAAGACTATCTCCATTTGTATTTTTGCATTGCATAAGGCTACCATTCTGCCTTCCGAGACTAAACATTATCTCTATCTGCATTTTTGCATTGCATAAGGTTACCATTCTGCCTTTCGAGACTAAACATTGTCTCCATCTGCATTCTCCGTATTGTATAAGGCTACCATTCTACCTTCCGAGATTAAGCTCTACCTCTATCTACATACTTGCATGGCTGAAAAGTTGCCACATTTCCATTTGCATGGCTGAAAGATCGCCGCTTTATTTTACACTTTGCATGGCAGAAAGATCACAACTTTATTTTGCACTTGCATGGCTGAAAGATCACCATCTTTACATTTGCATGGCTGAAAGATCGTCACCTCCACATTTGCATGGATGAAAGATCACCGCATTACACTTGCATGGCAGAAAGATCGCCGCTTATTGCATCTCATGGGTTGAAATATTACCAAACACTACATCTCATGATCTGAAAGATCACGAAATTGTCTAAAGGCGTCATTGTTCAGAGGCACCATTTTCATAGCCAGAGAACGCCATGTCATGGCCTGAGGATCCCTTTTACCTTTTGCATATCATTATTCAAAGACATTATAGTTCGGAGGCATCATTCTCATATCTCGAGAACATCATTTCATGGCCTGCATATCCTCATACACTTCATTGCCCAAGACGTCATGATCTAAGGACGTCATCCTAACAGTCCAAAGACAATATTCATGGTCCGGCGAGAACTTGCATCATGTTTTAATTTCCGCATAATATATGCTTGTATTGCTTAGTTGCAGGTAAACTAGCGAGCAATGGCTATCTCGGCAGGAGCGATCCCGCTCCAGTTCCGCAACCCTATTAGACCTTAACCATTCATCCCAACCTGAATATTGCGTCCGTTCTTGAAAGGTTTCCATCAGCATTCTTTGCCGACGAATCCTGACCTACATATGGACTGATTCCTATAAGACCAAGGATACGTAGGCAGCTCAGAAGCCAGGGTACGACCAAACCTCTTCAAACCATTTCATTCGGTCAAAATTGGTCATCATATCTTTACCCGACAACTCTTTTATCCTTCCCAGGTAAAGAGGGGCAATTGTCGATACCTAATTTTTTCCTGTATATTTTATATACAAAATACCTTTCAAAATAGCATGCATATGCATATATAAGTATATCCCAAGGTTACATTATTTTTCCTTAATTTTTCTAAGATTTTTAAATCAATTTACTGCCCTATTTTATCAAGAAAACCCCAATAATTATTATTTTTGGTGATTCATTTATTTGAGTCTCATTTTTATACTAAAAATAGCTAAGATATTTTTCTGTATATTTTTACAAATTTATTTGGTATTTTTAAGGTTAAAATTGCATAATTGCAATATAAGCCATCTTATGTTTAAATTTATCTCATATTTATAAAATAGGATCTTATATTTTTAAATTAATAATTATATATTATAAATCATTTTAGTACTTTCAATTAGTTTTTAGAAATATATTTACTATTTTTATAAATTAAATGAGAAAAAGAGGGCTATTTAACTTATAACGAGTTTGACCTTCTAATTTAACCTAATTAAACACAACACCCAACCCAAGTTAAACCAACCCAAAGACCCAAGCCCAATTCTAAATCTACTCGACCCAACCCATATTAAATCTCGGCCATTGATTGATTTTGATCAACGACCTAGATCCACCCTCACCAAATTAAACCAAACGACCCCCAAGACCCCTATCATTTCCTCACTCGTCTCTATATCTCTATCTCTGATTCTCTGTAGAACTTTCCCCTTCAAAATTTGACCCCATAACTACACTATCCCGACAATGAAATTCAACAGTACAAGTATATACGTCCAAACAAGGGAGAATCAACTATAACCAATCTTTAACTCAACTCATACTCATCTCAGTTATCACCATTACTCAATCATAAGTAAATCCCATGAAAATCAACTAAGTCTTTGCTCAATGTCAAGAATTCACCCACTAAAGTATCCGTAGTATTATTTAAGAATATAACAAGTATCAATTTAAAACTCACGGTCATGCTCGATACCAACATATAGATACTCGTCACCAGCCTATACGTCGTACTCAACAAAAAGAAAATAGCAAATATGACACAACTCCTAATCCCTCAAGCTAACCGAACACTTGCCTCGAACTTCCACGAAAAAATCAAACCTCAAACACCACTTTTCCTTTCAAATTTGGCTCTAAATCAATCATATCTATACATAATCTACTTAATAATAGCAATTAATGCTAAACAATCCAATTTCAATACTTAATTATAATTTTCTAATCATTCTTCCAAAAAATCCAAAAATTGACCTCGGGCCCGCTTGGTCAAAATACGAGATTCGAACCAAAATCCGATCACCCATTTATCTCCGAGCCCGAATATATAATCAGTTCCAAAATTTGACCCCAAAACGAGGTCTAAATCATAATTAATCAAAAATCTCTAACTCTACTCAAATCCCTAATATTCTACCCTTATTCTCATATTTTAGGCCTAGAAATCCAGTGGGTTTTGACAAAAATAGAAGAAAATAAGTTAAAGATTACTTACCCAAGAGGATATGGTGAAAAAGTTCTTCAAAAATCGCCCTAGAGGTGTGAAGAAGATGAAGTTTGTGAAATTTTATGAAAATCTCATAAGTGTTATGTTTTTGAGACCTAAAAATAATTGGGTGAAATTACTCACCGCATTCGCAACAGACTCACCATGTTCGGGATGAGTCAGGCATGTAGACCTTTGCGTTCACGTAAGCGGGCTCATGTTTGTGGAGAAGAAACTCCTCGAGCCCTCCCATTCACATCCAATAGGTCGCGTTCGCGTAGGATAAATGCCCCACCCCTGCCCAGGCTCAATTAGCCTTCCCATTTGCGTGGCCAGGACCGCATTCACGACCTGGGATACGCGTTCGAGTAGAAGGAATTTCCTTCAACAAAATTTAACAAATCGCGTTCGCGAGGGTCTTCCCGCGAATGCGAAGAAGGGCATACCAGAATACCAACAACTGAAAAACCTACAACTTTTCCTAAGTATGAAACCTTCCGAAACACATTCCATAACACAACCGAGCCCTCGGGATTCCTAACCAAACATATGTAGTAATTCAATAACATTGTATGAACTTATCCGTGTGATCAAATCACCAAAATAACATTATTAACAATGAATTAAACCTCAAAATTAATGAAATATGTCAAAACTTCTTAAACCTCAACTTTTGCAAATTAGGTCCGAATCACGTCAAATGACATCCGTTTTCACCAAATTTCACATGATCGTCTTAAATCATATATAAGATATGTACTGGGTGCCAGAACCAAAATACGGGCCCAATAACATTATGTTCTAATCAAATTTCATTTCAAATTTCTTTAAACAATTTCAGAAAATAATTTTCTTTAAATATTTATTTATCAGGCTCGGGATCTCAGAATTCGATTTCGGGTATATGCTCAATTCCCATATTTTCCTATGGAGCCTCCGGGACCGTTAAATTATGGGTCCGGGTCCATTTACCTAAAATATTAACCGAAGTCAAATTAACTCATTTTATAGCCAAATTTTATTATTTTTCACAGATTTTCATATTTAAGCTTTCCGGCTACGCGCCTGAACTATGCATGAAAATCGAGGTGACTCTAAATGAGGTCTTCAAGGCCTCAAAAACACAAAATTTATTTTAAGAGCAAGTGATGACCTTTTGGGTTATCACATTACAAAAGCCCCAATATGGATTATTTGAGCAAATCTGCTGTTGGGCAATGACTCCAAGGCCAAAAGACCGTTGCCAATGGTCAGAAAAAGGCCCCACTACAAATATAAAAAATAAATTAAGTAGCCATTATATCGGTCTGGGCTGGACCGGTCCGGGCCAGTTAACCGGTTCTATAGTAAAAATCGTTGATCGTGTTTGACCGAGCCGGTAAATCGGTAGCCCCAACGTAAACGGAACAACCCCGTTACCCCATTACCCAGCCCTACCCTGCCCTCTTATACCGATCCGGATCGGTTCCGAATTTAACCGATCTGGCCGGTCCGATTACGGTTAAACTTAGCCTGTGAGACACCCTTACTATAAATCCTTCATTCATGGGTGCTTATTCATTCTCATAATTAGTTTTTCAATGACATTTTCAATTTTTTTCTTTCTTGTGTTTCTTTCTTATCTCGATTTTGTTGCATGCATTTGATTGTTTGGTGTGCTTCAACATTAACCTAACCACTTTGGAATATGAAATACAACAAGCTAACAAGGTACAGGAAAAAAATCGGTGTAGTTAGGTACAAACAATTAGGAGTGTCATCCGAGTGAGTTAAGGGCAATGTTATTGTTCTATTTCATATAATTTGTTTTCTATTTAGTGTTTTTTGTGTATTTGGAGAACCCATAAAATTTTTATTTTTGTCGCTGCAATTGTCTCTATTTAGCTTTCTTTTGTTACATATCATATACAGTATTTTGTGTCCCATAAAATCAAATTAATTTCATGACACACTATATATTTGTATCCATTATAACAAAAAATAAATTTTTAACTTTGCATATTCAGACAATATCTAATTACTTTAGAGTCAACTATCAAATTGATCGAATACAGATCTTCTTCCTTCAAATTTCATGTTAATCATACACATATTTCAATGATGTATGTGCCATTTAAATAAATTTGTACAAACTGTCATGGGAAATACGTGCAACGCACGTGCTCAAAAATTAATAATAAAAATAAGTACGAGATAATTTACTAACGGATATAAATACGATTGACTCCTTTCCTAAAACAAATTAATAATAATTAAAATTCAACTATTTCTATAAAGTGTATAAATTAGCGCTCAACACTATAATAGACAAAGGCAAAACTAGAATTTCAAATTAATAATTATATCTATCAATAAATTTTTTAAAATAAATATAAAGTTCAAACTAATTCCGGAAGCTCTCACCCTCTAGCTCTGCCCCTCGTAACATGACCTCCAAGCTTAAACAGACCAACTGAGATATTACCCAAAACAGAATGGTCCATTTATTTATTTATTTGTAGTAAATAGCCAAGTATCTATATTTCCTCTGGAAAAGCAAAAACAAAATATCCATCTTACTCCACTTTTTCTCCTTCTCCATTTAAAAATCCACACAAAGCATCAAGAAAACTACATAGTGAACAAGAGGAAGAAATTCTCAAGATTGAAGAAATATTTCAATCTTTCAATCTTTCTTTGAAAATAAGGAGATGGCTTTAATGCGCCTTCTCACCCAGGTCACTTCTTTAATTCAAACCTTTTTTTTTCAATTTCCTTGGAAAGATTTTTTTAATTTCATTTTTGTTTGGTTTATTGGTTGATTGATGGTTTGATAATTCAGTCAATTAGGTCAGAGAAGCCCTAATTTTTTGTAATTTTATGTGTTTTTATTTCAAAGGTTGAATATTTATAAATTTTCTTATGAAATTAGTGGAAATTTTAGAGTAATTAGCTTGCTCCTAACTTGGGGTTTATCTTTGTTTTTTTTGTTCCGTACGATTATGTCAGAGAATGAATCTTTTTGTTCTTTCCAATTAAACTATTGGAAATTTTAGAGTGTTTAGCTTGTCCTAACTCCTGTCTTCTCTTTTATGTTTCTTAGGATTATTTTAGTGCTATGCTACTGTCAGAGAAACCCTAATACTGTTAGTTTTATGGGTTTTTATTTCAAAGATTGAATCTTTTTTTTTTTTTGTTTTTTTTTGTTAAATTATTGAAAATTTCACAAGGTAGGACATGTGGCTGGTAGCTTCAGCTTACCGAGGTGTGGAGATAGAGGATTAGGGTTGTAGGTTGACAGATAGTAGTGTGTTCCTCGTAGGCTTGCCAGCAGTATTAGGATTATTTTTGTATTATCTTATCATGTGTTCGAGTCTCCCCAAGAGCAAGGTGGAAAGTTCTTGGTGGGAAGGATGCCGAGGGTCTATTTGGAAACAATCTCTCTATCCTAGGGTAGGGGTATGATCTGCGTACACACTACCCTCCCCAGACCCCACTAAGTGGGATTATACTGGTTTGTTGTTGTTGTTGTTGTATCCTTTCGTGTGTCTTTATCATTATGTGCTGTGTCATTCGTGCTCGTATCCATATTACATTGTTGTTCTGCTTTATCTTATCTTCAATGTTCCCTGAGCCGAGGTTCTATCGAAAACAACCTTCTACCTTTATAAGGTAGGGGTATACCTTTATAAGGTAGGGGTAAGGTCTGCGTACACACTACCCTCATCAGGCTCCACTTATGGGGTTACATGGGTTTTTTGTTGTTGTATTGAAAATTTCAGAGTAATTAGCTCGGTCCTAACTTGAGTTTTTATCTTTTTGGTTTCTTAATAGGATTGGTTTAGTATTATGCTACTGATTTCCAAGTATAATGTTTTACTAAGACTATAACGAGTCCAGAACCAAAGTAATAATATTTTGAACTCAAACGACCAAAATATATGTTTAAAAAAAGGTGAACAATTTTATATATAGCGCATGAAATAAATGGATCAATTACCCCGTTAATGTATAGCGCATGTTTCATGTGCTATACACTTCTTTTCTATCATATTCCACTTAAAATCTAAAGCCAGTCACGCTCCCAAAGCTCACAAAGTTAAACTGTTTTTACTTAGAAGCTTTGAATTCCGATTTGTTATACACTTCCCCAATACGAAAATTAGACCCCTTTGTTAGTTCAAAGAGGTATATGTCTTTGATAGACGGATTCAAAATTCTTTAAACAATAAGGGGTTGTTGATTTATCGTATTAACAAATTAATTCCAACATAAAATATTTATATAAGTTTCCAATTCAAAAAAAAAAAAAATTTATATAAGTTATACAATATTTGATGATAGTATAAAGGGCCGTGTATTTCAATACAACATCTGTTGGCTTTATTAAATTCTGCATTTGTGAATATCTCTATAAGTTATGCAGAATTTGCGTATTAGTTATGTGAAATAGAATACGAATAAGAGTACATATTTTAGCACTACATGGATATGAATAACTAAAAACAAAATTCCATTAAAGTAAAAAATTATCGTATAACAATGTTATTTACTGTATAATAATCTTCACATTATCATGTAAAGTATAATCAATCTATGTATAATTAGTACGTGAATCAAATGAACCTTAGTCTAAAATATCATACAACACTAGGAGTACTAGTTTTCGATACTAATAAGCATTCAATGATATATATGTGTGTGTAGCTTAAGTGACAATTAGTAGACTCATTCTAATTGTTTAACTCTAGTTATTCCCACCGTTCAAAGAACACCAAATCTGTTAAGTGTATAGTCACCCCGTTAACGTATAGCGCATATGTTTTATGCGCTACATATAAAATTTCATCCATTTTTTATCATCTATTTTGGTCGCTTGAGTTCAATATGTTGTTTTTTTGGTTCCAGCCTCGACTATAGCTGCTTTATCTCTTTTTTCATGTTATAATAATGGTTATGAAACTGAAGAGCGTTTTTTGTTTTATTTTGTATTTATGTGTTTAAGTCTATATCTTATTTAAGTTATAGGCAATACCAACTAGTTAGGATTAAGGCTTAATTTTTCGTGCTATGTTTTAAATTTGCTTTGGTGTTTGCTCTAAATTATGTATTCTGGTTAGATTATAAGTCTGTGCCGCGTGGATAAGTGTTTATGACGACTCATATAGTTGACCTGAACTAGCCTAGAGTTGAGGTGTTTTTGATTGATCGCAATAGCAGAATCAAGAATTTTAACAAGGGGGTTCAAAAGTTTCAAACTTGCAACCTAAAGTAAATAAAGGGGACATGAAAGCTTATATATATATACGACAAAATTGTTTACCCTATTTGGGCAGTACATTTTCGAAGTAGGGGATTTTACTTCATTGGCTGTGGCTTTGCCACTAATTGATTGATGGTTTGAGTTTTCACTCCATTGGGTCATAGAAACCCAAATCTTGCTAGTTTTATGGGTTTCTTTTTCCAAGATTGAATCCTTTCAATTACTTTTGCTTTCAATTACTTTTGGCAGAATAGCCTGGTAGACTCTTGTACTTGTCCCGTTTTGTCATTCCGGTCCCCGTATTCTATAGTTTGTTAAGTGAATACTTGTACTTGTTCAAACTCTATATATTAAACCCTTATGACGTTGATCGAGACTATAAGGCTGACTTGGCTTCGGTGCGTCACTCACACTCCTTTTAGGGGCATGAGGCCTATTAGAAAGCCCTATCAGTAACATTCCCATTATTTAACGGCCTTCTTCTTTATTCTTCATTCATTCTCCATTGTTGAACCTAGTTGGAACTCTCTTGGGTACTTAACAAAATCATATCTCTTCTTTCTATTTAATTTTTTTCCAGTTTTTTGTTGATAAATTAAACCTTTATAGGACTCCATAAGCAAACAAACAAAAAACTCTAAATTTTTATCTGATAAAGCATCCGAGATTCTATATCTTCCCCAAAAATCATATAATATTACGATATAACCCGGTGAACCACAACCCAGAATGAAATCCAACTTACATCACAAAAAAGTCAGATCGAAGACTAATTTGGTATTTTATAAACAAAACAAAAAGACCTAAAGCGAAACAGAATAATCGAATGTCACTATCAGGGGCGGATTTAAGGTGGCGCAAGGGTGGTCACCCGAACACCCTTCGTCGGAAAATTACACTATTTATATAGAGATAATTTCAGTTTTTACATATAAATATAATATGTTGAACTCCCTTGACACAAGAAAAATGCTTGGTTCATTGGTCAAGGGTGTTCAGAGAGTGTTGAACGTCGCAGGTTCGAGTCCGGTCAGCAACACTCCAAATTTTTCACGTTAGACAATATTTTTTTTTTTAAATTTTAAATGCCACAAAACGACGTCGTTTTGCGTCGTCTCTTTTAATATGTATTCCCATGAAACGTGACTGATTTTGGAACAATCCCTAAACATTAAACAATCCCTAAAATCAGTCTCTCTCTCTTCGATCTGCCTCACGCGAGACGCCAGCCACCATTTTTCTTCGCTGCAATCCGCTGGCTGATGCTTCTCAATTTTCTTCGCTGCCTCATCGTCGGACGCCGCTCCTGTTGCCTGAATTTCTTTTATCATGGTATTGGCATCCCAGGTAAATTCCTTGTTCTTTATAATTTTTTTCAGAGTGAATTATCAATTGTTAGATTTTACCAAGTAAAACAGAAGCAAAACAAAATATCCTGAAATTGAGACCAACCTCTTCTGTTCATCAGCAACAAACTAGCAAGTTCTTGGTTATTTAAAGAGACCTTAATTCAAACTAAAAAGGTAAAAAAAAATTAATGCTTAAAGAATCCCTTCGTATGGCTTAAAAGAATGGAAGTTTGTGTATTTAGAGGCTTGAAAGAATGGAAGTTTGTGTATTTAGAGGCTTGACGAAATCCCTCCATTAGTTTTAACAAATAAGTATTGAAGAAGTTAGATTGTATTTTTGGTATGCTTTGTGCCAACTGTTGATGCTTTTATATTATTATACAAATATAGGCTAGTAAAAAATATCTACAAAGCTTTCTTTTGCCGCTCGTGCCATTAATAGTTCGATTCAGCATTGATATATCAATTTTTCTAACTATGTTCCTACTTTATAATTCAGTCTCAAAATTCAGTGAAGAGGTATTTTACCAAAGCACCAAAACCAAATTTGGCTTCTCATACTCAACCTATCCAGGAAGAGAATATCAACCATTTAGAAGTACCATCTTTGGATGAATTTGATTTGACTTCTTTAAAGTTTGACCCAGGGGAAAGAACTCAAATCCTGGACTTCCATCCAAATCATCGCGATGTTATTAGAAGAGAATTCCTTCGACAAGGTCCTTGTCAACCTCGACTTCATAACTTTCCTAAAACAAACTTTTCTGGATCAATGCGTCGATTTAATCCTAAATGGTTGATGATGAATATCATGATTGGTTGGAGTACAGTGTAAGTAGAGATGCAACATATTGTTTGTATTGTTATCTATTTAAAGATAATAATATTTATCAAGGTGGAGGTGATGTATTTTCAAGTATAGGGTTTAAGAATTGGTATAAAAAGAATAGTTTTGATAAACATGGGTCGAGTGGCATTCACAATGAGTCAAAAAAGAAATGCCAAGATTTGCGGCAACAACGGTCTATTCAATCTTCATTTGAGAGGCAATCTAGTCAACTTAAGCATGAGTATTGGATCTGCTTAACTGCTTCAGTTAATGTAGTAAGACTTCTTATAACTCAAGGATTAGCATTTCGAGGTCATAATGAATCTAGGTCTTCACTTAGTAGGGGTAATTTTCTTCAAACTCTCTCATGGTATGCAAAAGTGTGTGATAACATTCGTGATTATGTACTGGAACATGCTCCTCAAAATGATCAAATGACTTCTCCAATGATTCAGAAAGACATTATCACTGCATGTAAGATAGAAACAACTAAAGCTATAATTGAGGAACTAAATGGTGATTACTTTGCCTTGCTAGTTGATGAATCATTTGATACGTCCCGTAAGGAGCAAATGGCTATTGTCTTACGGTTTGTTGATAGAATGGGATTTGTGATGGAGCGACTTATTGATATTGTTCATGTCCAAAATACTAGTGCTTCATCTTTAAAGAATGCAATTGTTAATTTACTTGCTCAATACTCCTTAAGTCTATCATATGTACGTGGACAATGTTACGATGGGGCAAGCAATATGCAAGGTGAAATTAATGGTCTTAAAATGTTGATTAAGCAAAAAAGTAGATCGGCTCATTCCATCCATTGTTTTGCTCATCAACTCCAACTTACCCTTGTTGCGGTTTCTAAGAAATGTCTTCAAGTGGGGGAACTTGTAGTGTTGGTTTCAAATATCTTGAATATATTGGGATCTTCTTTTAAGCGTATGGATGAATTTCGACAATCTCAAAAAGAAAGAATTCAAGAGGCATTAGATATGGGTGAGCTTACAACCATTAGGGGCTTGAATCAAGAACTTGGTCTTTAAAGAGCATGTGATACTCGTTGGGGATCTCAGTTTAAATCTTTTAATAATTTTATTTTGATGTTTGGCTCTATTCTTGATGTTCTTGAATCATTTGTTCTTGATGCACGTTCTACATATGAAAGAGCCAAGGCAATGGGATATCTCAGGGCATGTCAAACATTTGAGGTTGCATTCATGTTACATTTGATGAGGGATATTTTGGCAATCACAAATGAGCTCAATAAATGCTTACAAAAAAAGAGCAAGACATTGCAAACGCCATGCTACTTGTTGAAGTAGCAAAGAAAAGGTTGCAAAAGTTAAGGAAAGAGGAATGGGAATCTCTTATTGCTAAGATATCTGCATTTTGTATCAAATATGATATTTTGATACCCCGCTTTGATGAGCCATATGTTAGTTCTTTGAGATCACGCCGTAAACTTGTTGATTGCACAGTCTTACATCATTATCGAGTTGATGTATTTTGCAAAATTATTGATTGGCAAATTCAAGAACTTAATGAACGTTTTAACGAAGAGACAACTTATTTGCTTCATGGAATTGCTTGTTTGAATCGAATTAACTCATTTTCAAGTTTTGACATCAGGAAAATAATGAGAATGACTCAGTTATATCTTGATGACTTTGATGAATTTAGTATGGGTACTCTTGAGAATCAGCTTGCAAGTTATATTATTGATGTTCATGATGTTGATGAAAGATTCTCCGATCTACATGGGCTTTGTGATCTTTCAAAAAGATTAGTTCAGACAAAGAAGTATTCAAATTATCCTCTTGTATTTCGCCTAGTGAAACTTGCTTTGCTTCTGCCCGTTGCCACTGCATGAGTTTTTTCGGCGATGAAGTTTATCAAGAATAACTTACGACATTCTTACGAAGTCGAATGAATGATGAGTTCTTTAGTGGCTGTTTGGTGCCTTATAGAAAAAGATATGTTTGATAGTATTTCTAGTGATACTATTATTAAAATATTTCAAGATATGAAACCTTGTCGAGTGCAGTTGTAATAATGTACTTAGTTGTTTTTTGTTGATCTCGTTAGTCATTAGGTCCTTGTAACTAACACAAGACTTATTTTTTGTATTTTCTCTTTTGAAAGTCTTGTTACTATGATTTGTTTATCTTAACAATATCTTTGTGGTGAAAACTGCTCTTTTTTTAATGAAATATGTTAGCATTTTTTTTGGTTTTGGTTGGTTAGCTTTATTGTATATTTGATTTTTAAAATTTTTGAACACCTTTAACATATATCCTGGCTCCGCTACTGGTCACTATATGCATGACTGTATAATAAAGGGGCTTTGTGCTTCAAAATGCTTACAGAACAAGAGATGACAATATTTACCACAATATTTACCACAAAATGACTGAAGAAGCGCAAAAAACGATGACCGGAAATTCAATGCAAGAAGACAAAGGAGAGATAGAGCGGAGAAGACGATGAATGAGAAACAATCTGTGTAAAATGAGGGAAATAGGATTTGGGGGGTTTTAATTTAATTTTTAACATATTGTTTCATATGTGGCACTAAATAATGACGTGGAATCCTACATGGAGGCAATTGTGTTGCACGCATGCTGACCTCTGGAGGCAATTGTGTTTCACGCGTACTGATCTCTTAAAAAAGGGTTTAATACATAGAGTTTCAAAAAAGCACAAGTGTTTACTTAACAAATTATAGAATACAGGGACCGGGATGACAAGCTGGGACAAGTACAAGAATTTACTAGCCTATTCTGCTATTTCTTTTCTATTAAACTATTGGAATTTCAGAGTATTTAGCTCTGGTTTGGTGCTTGCAGTAAATCTTTTTATTGTGGTTGGAGTTTTGTATGTCCGTGCAGGGATAAGTGTGAAATTTTGAGAACCTCTAATCTTTGATAATAACTAACTTGACTTGGAAGACTCATTATTTAGTATTGGAATGAGATGGAGTCGATAGAGCTTAATGGATAAAGATGTTTCATTTAACCAACTCGGACTAATTTGGGATTGAGGTGTAGTTGATTGATTGTATCTCATCTAGCTCATTACGTGTTTCTACCAGTATCTTTTGTTCTAAGGTGAAATATTCGTGTTCTTCGGAAAAAAAATTCCCAGCTGCCTTTTTTTAGATTGGTCGTATTTAGTTTGGCAGTGTTCCTCATCTTACACTGCGTGTTTTATGATGGTTTTATTTCCCTATTTTCTCTCCTCTTATGTCTATAATAGTACCTTCTTTTGTTTTATAGGTTGAGAGGCATCAATCTCAACTGAGGCAGCTAAGCTCTTTGTTCAATAGAACGTATCTTACTTCTAGAAGGATCATAGGAAGTGACGGTATGCTCTGCGTTTTTGGCACTCATGGAGTACAGTTTCTTTGTTTGTCTCTAAATAGCTATCATATCATATGGTTGATGACATGGAATTTATTTCCCATGTAATTTATCCTATCTTTCCGCATGTTATTCATGGTCCTCTAAAAAGTTCAGCTGTTGTGTTCTTTAAATTGAACAATGGCCATACCTTAAATTTTGTGAAATATTCTAATCACTTTACTGGTTAATTATTTACTGGTAGCTAGACACAGATGACAATCCAGAAAACAAGGTTCAGTAAGTTAAAGAATGAGGTGGGTGTGACATGAATAATGTACCAAAGCAACAATAACAACAACCCTGTATATTCCCACAAGGTGGGGTCTGGGAGGGTAATATGTAGACAGGCCTTACCTCTACCCGAGAGGGCAGAGAGGTTGTTTCCAATCGACCCTCGGCGCATTGAAAAGAAAGGCAAACAAAAACAAAAACCGCATTAGTTATACCAGCATGCATCGCAAAAAAATTGTCTAAACATAAGAGGCATAAATACCATCAATAAGCAGATATGCATGCAATGATGTTAAAACAGTAACTACCAGAAATGACTACCACAAGAGAACACAAACTAATCCTCTATAGGCGTCCCTACCACACATCACCCACCCCGGGAAAAGAGTACGAAAAATCTAGAAGTCCCTATCCTACAACCCTGATACTAGACCTCCAGACTTTCCTATCGAGGGTCATGTCCTCGAAAATAAGATTATTATGTCAACCTTGCGGAACTGCTTCTGTAAAATAAGTCTTGCTAGATTAGATTTGCACACTAGTAGAAAATAATTGAACATTTGAGATTTTCTTGGAAATCTCTCTATGTCTGCCAACCTTTGCATGTCGCTAACAAAAAAATTGTTTTTGTATTTTAATGCTAGACATGTTATCAAAGTGGTGTAAATTTTGATTATAGGTAGTTTAATACTGTTGATTTTCTCCCTGTAGTTTATTGTTTTTGCAAATAATTTGGTTTAAACAGTTTTCTTGTGTTTTGCAAGAGAATGTTGGAGACCATTTTACCATCTTTTGTAAATGAACATGCAACCTCTCAACTCGAATGCAACCTTTTTCTTTAGTATGCTTCACGGAAAGAGCAAGCAAACCTGTTCAGTTCAGTGCAATCCTTTTCTGTCATAAACCTCCAAGTCTTGTGAATGTTAGACGCTAATAAATTAACATATTATCAGCTTATAAGTTAGTGATTGCAAATTCATAAGCAATTTCTCCAGGAGCAAACTTCATGGAAATGAGCTAGCAAACCTCCTGAGTTTAGTACATCTTTTTTGGCCATATGCTTCCACGTCTATCTTTAACACCAATGACTAACATCAAGTGATAAGTTAGTGAATGCATCCGCTCCCAAGGGTGTGGCCTGGTAGTTAATGAAGTTGGGAGAACCATAAGGTTTCAGGTTCAAATCCTAGATGAGACAAAAAGCACTAGGTAGAATTCTTCCTATTTGCCTAAGCCTTAGTGGGCAGAGTTACTTTATACCTGTGCTGGTAGGCAGTAGCAGGTATTCCGATGCAATAGACGAGGTGCTCACTAGACAAGAGGGGTTGCTTTGATGGTAAGCAACCCCCACTTCCAACCGAGAGGTTGTGAGTTCGAGTCTCCCCAAGAGCAAGGTGGGAAGTTCTTGGAGGGAAGGATGCCGGGGGTCTATTTGAAAACAAGCCTCTCTATCCCAGGGTAGGGGTAAGGTCTGCGTACACACTACCCTCCCCAGACCCCACTAAGTGGGATTATAATGGGTTGTTGTTGTTGTAGACGAGGTGCTCACAAGTTGGACCACAATTAGTAACAATTAGTGAATGCATCCTTAAAAAAAGTTAGTAATGCATTTTAAAAACAGTTTTCTAAGTAGCATACTTCATGGAAATGAGCTAGTCAACCTCCGATGACAGTATTTGTACATGAAATTACAATTGGTAACTTCAAATTTGGAAGCAACTTCGGTCATCTTTTGATTGAGCCAGCAACCTTATGTTCTTTTTCCAACTTGTCTCTTTTTTGTGTGCAGTGCATGGAGTTGCAAATATCAAACAAAGGTTTCAGTCTAGTTATGTGGGCAGTCTAGGCCGCAGAGCACGTGAAACAAATGATAGTAGTAATGCTGCATATCATAGAAATGACCAAGAGGCAGTCATAAGGTTGTTTGAAAGCCAACCTTCATTGCTTTCTAATCCAGGAGCAGTGTCGGCGTATGTTAAGGCACTGGTAAAGGCTGACAAACTTGATGAAAGTGAGCTGCTCCGGACTTTGCAGAGAGGTAGTAATAATTAGAATGTCTCTTGTTACCTTGTATTGTTTGGTTGGCTCGCCGTTGATAATAGATTACCTTAAATATTGAACATTTAGTACTTGCTGATGAGGGTTTCTGTCTTTTTAATTAGTTTAGCATGGATACCAATAGTGCTTACGAGAGCTGTTTTCAGGGATTTCTGGTTCTACTAGTTCTCATGTGGAGGAAGAAAATTTAGGGGCTCTATCTGCTTTTAGGAATGTTGGGAAAGCAACAAAGGATGGTGTTCTTGGTACTCGTAATACTCCTATACATATGGTAGCTGTTGAAGGAGGTAACTTCAAAGAACAGTTATGGCGTACATTCAGGTCTCTGGCTGTGGCCTTTCTCTTGATTTCAGGAATTGGTGCTCTCATTGAAGATAGAGGAATAAGCAAAGGTATAGGAGTTCTGCAATTTTTGTTGGACTTTTTCATTTTTGTCCCGTCGGCCGAAAATAATTACAGGCTGTAGCCCAAATATTCATAACATATACACTGATTATGTATACTATATGTATATTTGTACTTAATATCCAAAAATATACATTTTCCGGCTATTATTTCTTAGGGCGGGCCAAAAATGTAATTATCCCATTTTTGTTTGGCTTTTGAAATTTTATTCAGATGCATTCTACTACTGTCTTTTTCTTATTTCATTTTCTGAATCAGGACTTGGTTTAAATGAGGAAGTGCAGCCGAGTATGGAAACCAATACAAAATTTTCCGATGTGAAGGGTGTTGATGAGGCAAAATCTGAGCTGGAAGAAATTGTTCACTATCTCCGAGATCCTAAGGTGAGTTAATCTGGGTGTTTTTTTCAGTAACCACAAGCAGTTCAATCACTTCATCTGCAAAATAAAGTCCTATTGATATTTGTGTCATTAATCCAGGTAAGTAAACAAAAAAAACACAGTGATGAATCATGAATTTTGTTCTTTGCTGTTCCGTTCAATAATATACTAGAAATGCAGGACTGGAGTTCATCATTTACGACTGTTTTCGCTAGCCCTCTTTCAACATCCATCTGAAAATATCCTAAGGATAGAAATGTGTGAGAAGACATCATCAGTTGTTAATTATATCTACAGTACGTTCTGTTGGGGCGAAGATATTATGGATAGAAGGAGAAGTTAGAGGATTATAAGGTTATTCCCCTTGTGCTCATAAGTAGGTCATGATCATGATCATTCAGTTAATTCAGCTGTTGAACTCTGGTTAGGTTAAGTGTCAAAAGTTAGAGTTTATGCTATAATGGTGCCTAAACACAGATCAAAGTAAAGCCTAAATTGTTTTGTCAAATCATTTAATTGTCACTTATTTGCATGTCCATTTGGCAAATAGTATATCATAAACGTGATTGAAAAGTACACGGAAACAACATGTTTCCGAACAGCCAACCGTTACTTACCTACAAGTTTACTTAGGATACTCTAGAATTTCTATTCCAATGTGATGCTTACTAAAAAAAAAAAGAAACAAAGAATAAACATGGTGTTTACTTGTGAGTTTAATCTAATATGGACTGCCACGAGCTGAGGTACACCAGAGCTTAAATGGATGTCATTAGCTGTAAACTTTTTTTGATTAATTCTGTATTTTCTTTAGCTTTTCATGAAAATTCTGCTTAAAACCGGAGAAAAAAAAATGGGAATTTAGGTTTTGACCTCCCTAAGTTCAAAGTAGCTACACCATTGTTATAACATTCAAGTGGAATCAGCTGCTTTCAGTCTTCATTGAGCAATAGATACCCTTTAGGTAGTAAAAGAGGAGAAAGGGTACACGAGAAGGCTTTTGGTGGCTATTGGTGCTTTTGCTTACCTTCTATTATACTAAATCTTTTAAACTGTTGCCTATGGTTTCCACTTCTGGTCAAAGATACTTATCTTGGACAGTAGAATTTGTAATGTATAACTTTCTTATTTTTGATGATTAGTAAATGTGGTTATATATGGCTCAAATGTGTCAACGTCTCATTATCTGCAATATGTCCCCTTCACATTTCCCCACTGCTTTTTATTGTTTATTGTAGCCTATGTTGCAGACTCTCCAAAATTGTGCTGCACCCGTGTCGGATCCCCCAAAAATGCACTACTTTTGGAGGATACTGGCACAAACCCGGAGACATTTTCGGAGAGTCCGAGCAACATAGATTCTGGCTGGGACTTGAGAGGTGATCTTTGTTTTAAGGGTTTGAGGTAAATATTTTGCAATTGCTCATTTCAGCGAACTTTTGGGTACAGCGTTTCACTCGTCTTGGTGGCAAGCTCCCAAAAGGCGTATTACTTGTTGGTCCCCCTGGAACTGGTAAGACCATGTTGGCGAGGGCCATAGCTGGAGAAGCTGGGGTTCCTTTTTTCTCATGCAGTGGCAGCGAGTTTGAAGAAATGTTTGTCGGTGTCGGAGCTCGGAGAGTGAGAGACCTTTTTGCCGCTGCTAAGAAACGATCACCGTGCATTATATTCATTGATGAGATTGATGCTATTGGAGGAAGCCGTAACCCAAAGGACCAACAATATATGAGGATGACTTTAAATCAGTTGCTTGTTGAGCTGGATGGCTTCAGACAAAATGATGGTATCATTGTGATTGCTGCCACTAATTTTCCTGAGTCACTGGATAAGGCATTGGTGAGACCTGGACGGTTTGATCGCAACATTGTTGTCCCAAATCCTGATGTCGAAGGGCGGAAACAGATTCTTGAATCTCACATGTCAAAGGTAATCTTTCCCCTGTTTTCTTTTCCCATTTATTGTTTTAGATGAATAACCTGTTGTGCGTCACATCCTCTTTCCTGGTGTATTGGTGATATATTTTCATTTACCCTGCATGATGGATTATTCGAAGTTTTCTAAGATGCAATAAATGTTATCTTCTCCAAAATTCAGTGACGGGATATCTTCTCCTGTTTCTTTTGCCTTGGCATATTTTACTTTGTCATTGATTCATCATTTCTTCTGTAGTTGCTATTTTTTTATTGTAAATTGCTACTCTCTTTCTATTATCATGTCCTAGAATAAAAATGAGTTACTATGTTGCACTATGTTAAGCTTCCTTTTTTCCATGTTTGGTCTATCGTTGCTAATTTCTCATCTGAAGAATATCCTGTTTGGCAGATTCTGAAGGCGGACGATGTTGACCTTATGATCATTGCTCGGGGTACTCCTGGATTTTCTGGTGCTGACCTTGCGAACTTGGTGAATATTGCTGCTGTGAAGGCTGCAATGGATGGTGCCAAAGCCGTAAGTTTGGCAGATCTAGAGCATGCCAAGGACAAGATTATGATGGGAAGTGAGCGTAAATCGGCTTTTATATCCCAAGAGACGAGAAAACTCACAGCCTACCACGAAGGTGGCCATGCACTTGTAGCGATGCATACAGACGGGGCCCTTCCGGTGCACAAAGCAACTATTGTTCCACGAGGCATGGCTCTTGGTATGGTTGCTCAATTGCCTGAAAAGGACGAGACTACCATGTCTCGTAAACAGATGCTTGCTCGGCTTGATGTTACTATGGGTGGGCGAGTTGCTGAAGAGCTCATTTTTGGGGAAAGTGAAGTAACGTCTGGTCCATCTGATGATCTCAAGCAAGCTACCAAGCTAGCGAGAGCCATGGTCACCAAGTTTGGTATGAGCAAAGAAGTAGGGCTCGTTACCCACAACTACGATGATAACGGGAGGAGTATGAGCACTGAGACTAGGCTTCTGATTGAGAAGGAAGTAAAAGAACTACTCGAAAGGGCTTACAACAACGCGAAAACGATTCTCACTACCCACAGTAAAGAGCTTCATGCGCTTGCTAATGCATTGCTTGAGCAGGAGACATTAACTGGAGGCCAGATCAAGGCCTTGATTGCCCAGGTCAGTTCTCAACAAACACAGCAACCACAACAACCATTAGTTAGAGTTGAAAGTACATCACAGTCCAATTCAAGACCTCCCTCGAGTCCAAGTGCAGCTGCAGCTGCGGCCGCTGCTGCTGCAGCCGCTGCCAAAACCAAAGGCATTGCTCCAGTAGGACCTTAGTTCTGAAAACATTGGTAAAACTATTTATCAATTCAAGGTGCATATAGTTGATTATTTTCATGCAAGACTTCCAACCCTCTGGGAATCATCGTCGAGCTGCTGTTAGCGAGGGGATTCTATGTATAGGTGAGTTTAAGGTCAAAGGTTTTTTAACAGTTTAAAGGCAGGTGATCATGTATTTTCAAGTGCATAGCGTAATTTCAAGTCCTCGTCTCACATTGCGGGTATTGTCTTTCTTGTTAGATTTTAGGTGTTTTCTTTCTTTTCTTGCCCATTTTCTTCGAATATCTAGTCCCACGGGAATATTGTAAATTTCACAGTGCAAGAACCTGGTTATTTTCATGTCTGCACTTCACTACATTGCCCTTCCTACTTAAATGAAAATATTATATCAGTCTACTTACTGGTGTTACCATCTTGCAGTTTGACAGTGCATCTTTATTTTGTTGCTTTGGTGAAAACTCACAATTTACTTGTAGTATGTGACATTTTGTGTTTCAACTTTCTTTCTATATTGTGAAGAAGTATAGAACACTTTGGTTGGCTGTTGAGCAATCAAATTTTATGTTAGGTGGTGACGTAAGAAATTAATCTATTTCTGATTGCTATATCGGCGCATTAAAAGCCCCTTCATTATTTTTATTCATTTTTTTTTTCAAAAACTCCAAAGGATTTTCCGTTTTACTTTATTTTCATTATCAAATTGTGCCCTTTCCTTCGATAGTCAAACCTATTTATAACAGTGCCACTTGTTTTGATGTTTTTTGGATGCTATAGTGAAATGTTGTTATATAAGACATACTATATTATAACATAAAACAAAAGTTGGGTTTTAAGAAAATTTGGTTGTTATAGTTAATGGCTATTATAGATGATATTTTTTGGATGCTATAGTGAAATGTTGTTATATAGGACATAGTATAACCTAAAACAAAAGCTGGGTTTTAAGAAAATTTGGTTGTTTTAGTTAATGGCTATTATAGATGGATGATGTTACAAAGACGTCGGTCCGTATTTATTTTAGACATCATTGAGCCATGTTAGTTAAACTTGTATTTTGAGAGAAGAATCTTAGTCCTATCAAATAGGTCATAGCCAGTGAGTCACTGGGGACCCTTTTGGCCATCATTCACACCTTTTGGCTAAAACAAATGGCTCCTCGTAAAGAAACAGCAAGACAACAGTTGTGCAAAGAGGTGAGAATGACTTGATATTGTGACCCTTGCTTTCCTTTTGGTAGACCAAAGTCGAAACCAAGATTTTGCAAAGAAGTTATGGAGTGTTTTTCGTATATGGAAGATGCAGCCTTGCCTCAGAATATATAGGCAAATATCAGAAAAGGTGTCTGAAAAGGTGCCTTTTCAGAAAATACGTGGCCTGCCGCGGTTCTAGCCCATACAGTACCTGTCATGAAATGCCAGCTGACCATGTCAAATGCTTTCCTCAGATCAATTTTCATCAAGAATCTTGAAGTAGTTTTCCTATTGTAGTGCCTTAGTATATCATGACAAATTAATACATTATGGAAAATTGATCTTCCTAGTACAAATGCTCACTGGTTGTCTGCCACAAGCTTATTCTGCACCCTTTAGTTTGTAAGCGTTACTGTGTTAAAATAAAAATTAGAAAACTAGTTAGAAGAATAAAAAAATGTAAAAAATAGTAAAGAATCAGAAATATTTCGAGTCCACAATTTTCTTGTGTGTTCTTAAGGAATTTTAACTCCCTCACACATTGTCAAGGTAATGGATTAAATCCTCCTAGGATGAAACGGAATAAACCTTCCTGCAACAGTGGCAATACAAACTGCGGGATACCAACGAACTCAAAGAACGGAGCAAAATCACACTTACGAATTTGAGAGAGAGAGAGACTGCGAATTAGGATGCAGTATATTCAGAAAGAAAGAAATTCTGGAGTGTTTTTCGTATATGGTTCAGAATTTATAGGCAAATATCAGAAGAGGTGTCTGGAAAGGTGCCTTTTCAGAAAATACGTGGCCTGCCGCGGTTCTACCGTGATCGCGGTAGAACCGCGACTAGAGAGCCTCTCTGAATCTAACTGCCACGGTTCTACCACAGCCGCAACAGAACCGCGGCCAGAGAAGCCTTCTGAACCTTCAGGTTCTCACGTATTTTTAGCAGTGATTTGGTATTTAATTATTTATTAGAATAAATTTTGTCCAAAAAATAATCTTCTCGATCGATCATTTTCCAAATCCAAATCCAAAGTCAAAGGCAAAGCCAAAGCCGAAGCCGAGCCGAGCGAGCGACGACGACGGCACTAGGGTTCATTATCTTCAACTTCTTTTAAGAGCTTTAAGAAGTGATTCTATATATAAACACACAAATGTGGTTGTCCCTCACCAATGAGGGACAAAGTACAAGACAAAAATTCACTTCTTCAAATTTTTATTTTTCTTCCATTTTATTTCCCTTCATTTCCAATTCACACTTCTTTTACTTTAAAGCTCAAATGGCTTAAAGTCCAACAATCCCCCACATGAATGGGAATGGATGTATCAAGAAAGATCATAGATTAAGGCTATGTGATTTTGCAAGTAAGGATTAATTGCATCTGGATAAGTAGGTTTCCCTTTGAACTTTTCGTAGTGAACATATGTCGGATATACTCGGTCAATCGGTAGATTTGATATCTTTGAACCGTCGAACTTTAGTGTATACCTAGATAACCATATGTCACACAATCAACCCTTAACCGTCTTGTAGTTCTCATTGTTGTGTTCGTTTCAGCCATGAATACCGCCAGGTCTCATAAGTGCATAGAGAATTGGCCTTACAGAATTCTCATTGAAGCAGCTTCCACTTCACACTTACATATGTGATTCCTAAACGTGTAATCCTTTAGATTGACATTATTTGATAAATACCTCATCAAACTTAGGTAATCATTAAAAAACGTGTAAAGTTCTATCTTTGTTGCTGAACATTGTCTTCATCATGAGAATGGACCAAAGATATTATTTTGACAATGTTGATCAGATCAATCACAACTTTGTTTGAGCTCCTTGAACCTAGATCTTGGAACATCCAAAATTCTAGGTAGAGTTATCACCATGTTGACTTGTCATCGGCCATAGTCCCATTCCCTTAGATGATTTCTCAAGTCCCTCTCTAGTTAAGCCTTTTGTAAGCAGATCTGCAACATTATCCTTTGATCTTACATAATCAATAGTGATAATTCGACTAGAAAGTAGTTGTCTAACGGTGTTATGTCTTCGTCGAATATGATGAGACTTTCCATTGCACATAACGCTCCCTACCCGTCCTATTGCAGTCTCACTATCGCAATGGATGCCAATAGGAGCCAAAGGTTTTGGCCATAACAGAATGTCTTCTAAGAAATTTCGAAGCCATTCAGCTTCTTCACCGGCTTTATCCAATGCTATAAACTCTGATTTCATTGTAGAGCGAGCAATACACGTCTGTTTAGAAGACTTCCAAGATATTGTTCTTCCACCAACAATATACACATATCCACTTGTGGACTTTATTTTTGTTGAGCCGGTTATCCAATTTGCATCATTATATCCTTCGATAACTGCAGGATATTTATTGTAGTGCAAAGCGTAGTCTTGGGTATACTCCAAGTATCCCAGAACTCGTTTTATTAACACCCAGTGATGTTTGTTGGGATTACTTGTGAATCGACTAAGTTTACTTATTGCACAAACTATATCAAGTCGTGTACAGTTCATGATGTACATTAAGCTTCCCAACACACGAGCATACTCCAATTGAGACGTACTTCCACCTTTATTCTTCACAAGATGATGGTTTAAGTCAATTGGAGTCCTTGCACTTCTAAATTCCAAGTGTTTGAATCTTTTAAGTACCATTTTCACGTAATGTGATTGTGACAAAGCTAGACCTTGAGGAGTCCTCTTGATTTTAATTCCTATAGTTACATCGGCAACTCCTAAGTCTTTTATATCAAACTTACTACCAAGCATGCGCTTAGTAGCTTGAATATCGGCAATGTCTTTGCTCATTATTAGCATATCATCAACATATAAGCAAACAATGACTATATGATTTGGAACATTCTTAATATAAACACATTTATCACGTTCATTAATCTTAAAGTCATTTGACAACATTGTTTGGTCAAATTTCGCATGACATTGCTTGGGTGCTTGTTTTAGTCCATAAAGAGACTTAACAAGACGACACACCTTCTTTTCTTTTCTCGGAACCAAAAACTCTTCAGGTTGGTCCATATAGATTTCTTCCTCTAAATCACCATTTAAGAAGGTTGTTTTTACATCCATTTGATGAATTTGAAGATCATACAAGGTGGCTAACGCTATTAGCATCCGAATGGATATAATTCTTGTTACCAGCGAGTATGTGTCAAAATAGTCAAGACTTTCTCGTTGTCTAAATCGTTTGATAACAAGTCTTGCCTTGTATTTGTCAATAGTACCATCGTATTTCATTTTCTTCTTGAAAATCTATTTAGAATCCAACGTTTTGTTACTTGGAGGAAGATCAACCAATTCCCAAGTATGGTTGCTCAATATGGATTCTATTTCACTATTGACAGCTTATTTCCAATATTGTGCCTCTGAGGAAGACATTGCTTCCTTGAAGGTACGAGGCTCATTTTCTAACAGAAAAGTTAGAAAATCTAGATCGAATGAAGTAGATGTCCTTTGACGTTTACTTCTTCTCGGATTTTCTTCAATAGGCATACCATATATTATTTTCTCCCAAAGTCATTTTGACTTTTGGCAGGTCACTTCACTTTCCTTTTTATATGGAAAAATAGTTTCGAAGAATTCAGCATTATCTAATTCTATTATCGTATTAATGTGAATCTTAGGATTTTCTGATTTATGAACCAGAAATCGATATGCCCTGCTATTGGTTACGTATCCAATAAACACACAATCAACCGTGTTTGGACCTATCTTAACCCTTTTAGTTTTAGGAACTTGTACTTTAGCTAAACATCCCCACACTTTGAAGTATTTCAAGCTAGGCTTCTGTCACGACCCCAAATCCGGTCGTGATGGCGCCCAGCACATTGCTAAGCCAGACTGACCAATCAATATCAACCACGGAGCTAGAAGCTCTCTTTAGCCCATTTAAGCATATTAATTCACGAAATAACAGCGATACATATAACGAAAACGGGGAACCAAGTCCCATAATACATCAACTCCCATAGACCAAGGGTCAAGAGTCATGAGCCTCTACTGAACATGAGTATATGATAGTTTACAAGATACCAAGTACGGAAAGCAATGTCGATACAAAATCAAAAGACAGTAAGAAGGAATATCGGGTCCTGCGGACTCTGCAGCTACCTCGTATATCCCACAGACGTCGCCTCGCACAGCTACTGGATCACTGCTGAGAGGTACCTGGATCTGCACACAAGGTGCAGGAGTAAAATGAGTACTGCCAGAATCAGTGGTAATAAACAAGGGTAAGACAGCGCAGATAAGAAATCCGCAATAAAGCACTATGTAAAGCTGTAATCGAATACCCTGTCACAGAATCCATATCAACTGTACCTGTACCAATAAGTACCAGCAAAACAGTATAACGACTAGCAGATGTAGCTAAATGCAATGCAATGCATGATATGACCGCTACGGCGCGTAGCCCGATCCAATTTGGGTACCCGTGCTCACTGTGAGGGTTCAGACTCCGGAGGGGCTCCTACAGCCCAAGCACAATATCACTGCGGCGTGCAGTCCGATCCGACATATGTACTGCTGCGGCGCGCAGCCCGATCCACTACTAGTCAGCTAATATGCAATCACAGCCTCGCAGGCTCAAAAGTAGTTTTGAAAACATCTTTTATCATTTTTCAGTTGAAAACAGAAATATCAAGTTCCGGAGATTTGGAAATAACATGATAACAGAAATAGCTGCGGACTAGTAGTAAACTAGCATGTCAATATGATAAGACAATGATAACGATCCTCGCGGGATCCAATAACTGGCTCACGGCCCACAAGTATACTCAACCGCCCAAGAAGGGGGGTTCCTCGGCTCAAGAGTGGCCATTATCACAATATATAATATGCAACCATCCGAGAAGGAGGTTCGACGGCTCAAGAATAGCCTAATATCATAATACAATATCAACAAGTCGGACTATGTCATAGTCCCCAATCACAATCGACCCCGCACTCACAAGAGAGTACGTGTCTCGCCGCTATACATCGTCACAAAGGGGTATACCGGGGTTTCGAACCCGTTGGTCATCACCCACATCTATTACTCACCTTAATACGGCGCGACGACTACTCCGCAATGCCCTTGCCATGGGAATCAAGCTCCGCACGCGTAGAATCTGATCAAATACAGTAGAAATATAACAAATTAGGCCAATGGGACGACATCCAATCAATACAACTCAATTTACAACAAAATTCCCAAAGTTGTCAAAACCCGACTTTCGGTACGCTTGTCGAAAAATTACAAAAGTTACATATTCGGAACCCTCATCTCAATACGAGTCTAAGCATATCAATTTTACCAAATTCGGACTCCATTTGCCCATTCAAAACCTTGATTTTCTAAAGTTCAAGCCTAGGGCTAAATCCTCCATAAATTACCCCAAATTCCTCCATTTTCATGATATAATTGCATAATATTACCAATACTAATCATAGTTTAAGTCCATAGTTGATTACCTAATGATTTCCCTTGAGTTTCTCTTCAAAATCGCCCAAATCGCCTCTAAAGCCGAGACCCAAATGTGTGAAATGTTTCTGAAATTTTCTAACTTCTGATACACTTAACTCACTGCGATTTTCGCTTCTGCGGATAAAATTCCGCTCCTACGAGTCCGTATCCGCGACCAAAGGGTCGCTTCAGCGATTCCAGGCCTAGCCGGCCAATTCCGCTTCCGCGAGAAAAGGACCGCTTACGCGCGTCCGCTTCCGCGATTGAACCCCCGCTTCTGCGAAAACTCCCGCTTCTGCGCACCAGAGTCCGCTCCTGCGGACTCGCCCAGGCGGTCAAGAATCCGCTTCTGCGGACTTTCCCCTTTTCATCAAGTCCGCTTCTGCGGTCACCCACTCGCACCAGCGACGCCGCTTCAGCGGAAAGGATTCCGCTTCTGCGATGCCAAGCGCTCCTACGCTCCTCAGTCCGCTCCTGCGGACTCGCCTCCGCGCCCACATTTCCGCAGGGGCGAAAATGACAGAACCAGAATACTTCAACCTGCAATTTCCATGATTTTCTTCCGTTTAACCATCCGAAAACACCCGGAGGCCCCCGGGACCTCATCCAAACACACCAACACACCCTAATACCTTATTCGAACTTGTTCCAATCCTCAAAACGTGTCAAACAACATCAAAAATCCATAATTCACATCGAATTCAAACCTAAATTCCTTAAAACATTCCAAATTACACAATCAATCAAAAACCCGACCAAACGACGTCCGAATGACCTGAAATTTTGCAGGCACATCCACAATCACCTAAAGGAGCTACTGCAACTGTCGGAATTCTATTCCGACCCCCGGATCAAAATCTCACCTACCGTTCGGATTTCGCCAAAATTCAACCTTAGCCAATTCAAGCCTATTTCTACACCGGGCCTCCAAATTCAATTCCGATCATTCCCCTAAGTCACAAATCACCTCCCGGAACTAACTGAATCATCAGAATCCGATTCCGAGCCCTCTAACCAAATACTCAACTCCGGGTTGACTTTCCTTATTCAAGTTTCCTTCACAAAGGCTATATGCCTCATTTTCAATCCATTTCACTCCTAACTTACCCAATAGACTCTAACACTGATATAAAATCATAAAACATGTTTTTACAACATAACGAGGTGGTAGTTCCCGTGACGACGGGCCGGGTCGTCACATTCTCCCCCTCTTAAGCAAACACTCGTCCTCGAGCGGGTCGAGAAACATACCTGAAGTCTCAAACAAGTGAGGATATCTGCTCCGCATCTCCCGCTCGATCTCCCAAGTGGCCTCCTCCACGGGTCGATCTCTCCACTGAACCTTAACTGATGCAATCTCCTTAGACCTCAATTTTCTCACCTGACGTCCCAAAATGGCAATAGGCTCCACGTCATAGGATAGATCACCATCAAGCTGAATGGTACTGAAATCTAATACATGAGACGGATCTCCAATGTACTTCCGGAGCATAGACACATGGAATACTGGATGAACGCTGGATAAGCTGGGCGGCAAGGCCAACTCATATGCCACCTCTCCGACTCTCCTAAGTATCTCAAAAGGACCAATGTACCTGGGACTCAACTTTCCTTTCTTCCCAAACCTCGTGACACCCTTCATAGGTGAAATCTTCAACAATACTCTGTCACCAACCATGAAAGACAACTCTCGAACTCTACGGTCCGCATAACTCTTCTGGCGAGACTGTGCTGTACGAAGCCTCTCCTGGATCAACTTTGCTCTATCTAGAGCATCCTGGACTAACTCGGTCCCTATCAATCTAACCTCGTGTGACGACCCAAAGGGTCATCACTTGTTTATTTAATCATCGTACGGGGCCATCCGAATACTCGACCGATAGCTGTTGTTGTAGGCAAACTCGGCAAGTGGTAGGAACTCGTCCCACGAACCACCAAAATCAATCACACAAGCTCGCGACATATCCTCCAAGATCCTGAATAGTACGCTCGGACCGCCCGTCCGTACGGGGGTGAAATGCTATGCTCAACTCGACCCGTGTACCCGTCTCTCGCCGAAATGCTCTCCAAAGCGAGAAGTGAGCGAGTACCTCGTCGGATATGATAGACACCGGGACTCCATGCAACCGAACAATCTCTCGAATAAAGATCGCCGCCAACCGCTCCGATGAGTAGGTAGTACTAACTGGAATGAAGTGAGCTGACTTGGTCATCTATCCACAATCACCCACACAGAATCAAACTTCTTCGCCGTCCGAGGGAGTCCAATAACAAAGTCCATAGTGATCCTCTCCCATTTCCACTCGGGAATAACAATGCGCTGAAATACACCGCCGGGCCTCTGATGCTCGTACTTAACCTGCTGACAGTTGAGGCACCGTGCTACATGTCCGACAATGTCCATTTTCATCTTTCTCCACCAATAGTCTTGTTTCAAATCTTGATACATCTTCGCGGCTCCTGGATGGATAGAATACCGCGAGCTATGGGCCTCCTCCAGAATCAACTCACGAAGGCCATCAACATTGGGCACGCATATCCGACCCTGCATCCTCAATACGCCGTCACTATCAATGGTGACGTCTCTAGCATCATCATGATGAACTCTGTCCCTAAGGACGACCAAATGTGGATCATCATACTGGCGCTCACGAATACGATCATATAGAGATGACCGAGATACAACACAAGCCAATACCCGGCTGGGCTCCAAAATATCTAACCTCACTAGCCGATTGGCTAGCACCTGAACATCATAAGCAAATGGTCTCTCCTCAGCTGGAATATATGCCAAGCTCCCCATACTGACCGCCTTCCGGCTCAAAGCATCGGCCACCACATTGGCCTTCCCCGGATGATATAATATAGTAATGTCATAATCCTTCAGCAACTCAAGCCATCTCCGCTGTCTCAAATTAAGGTCTTTCTGCTTGAACAAGTGCTGGAGACTACGATGGTCGGTATACACCTCACAAGACACGCCGTACAAATAGTGCCTCCAAATCTTCAAGGCATGAACAATGGCGGCTAGCTCCAAATCATGAACAGGATAGTTCTTCTCATGTGGCTTCAACTGCCGAGAAGCATAAGCAATTACCTTACCTTCCTGCATCAACACACAACCTATCCCCACTCTCGAGGCATCACGATAAACGGCATATAAACCTGAAGCTGATGGCAATACTAACACTGGAGGCTGTGGTCAAAGCTGTCTTGAGCTTCCAAAAGCTCTCCTCGCACTCATCCGACCACACGAATGGTGTACCCTTCTGGGTCAATGTAGTCAATGAAGAAGCAATGGATGAAAATCCCTGAACAAACCGGCGATTATATCCCGCCAAGCCAAGAAAACTCCTGATCTCTGTAGCTGAGGACGGTCTAGGCCAACTCTGCACTGCCTCTATCTTTTTCTGATCAACCTGAATACCATCACGAGACACCACATGTCCCAGAAATGCTACGGACTCGAGCCAAAACTCGCACTTGGAAACATATAGCTTCTCCTCTCTCAATCTCTGCAACACAATACTCAGATGCTGAGCATGCTCCTCCTGACTACGGGAGTAGACTAGAATGTCATCGATGAACACAATCACAAATGAATCCAAATAGGGCCTGAACACACTGTTCATCAGATGCATAAATGCTGCTGGGGCGTTGGTCAGCCCAAACGACATCACAAGAAACTCATAATGACCATATCGGGTCCTGAATGCGGTCTTCATAATATCCGAGTCCCTGATCTTCAGCTGATGATAGCCTGAACGAAGATCGATCTTAGAAAACACCCTCGCACCCTGTAACTGATCAAACAAATCATCTATGCGCGGCAGAGGGTACTTGTTCTTCACTGTCACTTTGTTCAATTGCCTATAATCAATACACATTCGCATGGAAACATCTTTCTTTTTAACAAATAATACCGGCGCACCCCACGGGGACACACTAGGACCGATGAAACCCTTATCCAGAAGCTCCTGAAGCTGCTCTTTCAGTTCTTTCAACTCAGTTGGTGCCATCCGATAAGGAGGAACGGATATGGGCTGAGTGCCGGCACCAAGTCAATGCCAAAATCAATATCCCTGTCCGGCGGCATGCCCGGCAGGTCTGAGGGAAATACATCTGGAAAATCCCTCACAACAGGTGCAGAATCAATGCTAGGAGACTCAGCTCCCACATCTCTCACAAAAGCTAGGTACGATAAACACCCTTTTTCAACCATCTTCCGAGCTTTTAAAAACGAAATAACACGGCTAGGGACGAAATCGGTCGAACCCCGCCACTCGATTTGAGAAATACCAGGAATGGCCAACGTAACTGTCTTAGCATGACAGTCCAATATAGCATGGTACGGAGACAACCAGTCCATACCCAATATAACATCAAAGTCCACCATACCCAATAATAACAAATCTGCCTGGGTCTCCAGACCCCCAATAGATATAACACAGGATCTATAGACATGATCCACAACGATCGTATCACCCACGGGGGTGGATACATGAACAGGTAAAGCAAGACTACTACGAGTCGCACCCAAGTGATGTGCAAAATAAGACGACACGTAAGAATATATAGACCCTGGATCAAATAGAACAGAGGCATCTCTGTGACAGACAAAAATGATACCTGTAATCACTGCATCGGAGGCAACTGCATCACGCCTGTCGGGAAGTGCATAGAATCACGCCTGGCCTCCACCAGATCTCTCCTCGCCCCTGGGGCGACCACGAGAAGACTGACCTCCACCTCTACTAGGCTGAGATGTTGCTGAAGAGGAGGGCTGATCCCTCTGCTGAGTCCTGCCCCTACGTAGTCGAGGGCACTGTCTCCTCATGTGGCCAAACTCACCACACTCATAACATGCACCTGGTGCTGGAGAAGGGGGAGAACCCCTCGCCACAGAAGAACCCTGGGCTGATGAAGTAGGTGCTGCACCCTGGGCTGGAAGGGCACTAAGCGATGACCGACCCTGCTGAAACCCCTGTCGACCACGACCATAAGAACCTCCGCTCTGCTCCGGGCGGCTTGAATGAGAAGGTCTAGATGAGCGACCTCGGCTCTGCTGGGAATGCCCTCGGACGGAGCACCACTGAAACTACCAGAACCACGAGGCCTCTTGGCCTCCGCTCCTCTCTCTCTCGGCGACGATCCGCCTCGATGGAGCGTGCCATATCAACAACCTACTCAAATGATGATGACAAAACTCTCTCTCGGTCATAAGAATACGGATAGAGTAGTTGAGGCCATCAATGAACCTCCCGATCCTCTCCCTGTCATTAGGGATCATCCGTGTGGCATGCCTAGCCAGCTGTGTGAATGTGAGCTCATATTGGGTCACGGACATGTCACCCCGAACCAACCACTCGGAGCGGCGACGTAGCTCGCTCGCGACGAGGCCGAGGTACATATTTCTCTAGAAAGAGGGTAGAGAGCTGCTGCCATGTGAGAGGTGCTGCTCCTGGAGGCCTACGCCTCTCGAACTCTTCCCGCCAATCAAATGCGAGACCGGTTGAGCTGGAAGGTAGTAAATGAAACTCCGTCGGACTCGAGAATACCGGCCGTACGCGGCATCTTTTGACACTTATCCAAGAAACCACGGGCATCCTCGCCCTCAAACGCCACTGAAATGGGGTGGATGAAGTCTGCCAAATCTCTCAAGACGACGCTGCTCGTCGTCGGGCATAGCACAAACCATATGCTCCGGGAGCTGGAGCTGGTGCAGTCGGAGGAATAACCGGTGCAACCACCGAGCGGGGACCGCCTGCGGCGTGCGGAGTCCCTGAACAACCGGGTCGGGTGTGCGAGCTGCGGGGTCCGGCGACCACCCCCTGTCTGAGATGTCGCTACGGTGGCGGTAGCTGAAACTACCTGAGCCAAACCGGAACACACTGATAATATCCGAGCAAGGGTCTCCTGAAGACCAGGAATAGCGATAGATATAGTCCGGCCTCGAGCCGGGGCTGCCGGAGCATCGACCATCGGGGGCTGCTCCGAGCGGTACAACGGGCGGGTCGGTGGCAGCGCCTCGGCCGCCCTACCTCTAACTCTAGCACGACCGCGCCCGCGGCCTCTAACGGTGGCAATGGTGGTCGTCCACCTCGTCCCGATGCTCGCGTTCTCGCCGTACGCGAGAGAATAGAATATAGAAGCTCGGTTCTCGAACAACAAGATCGCACGACGAGTTCAAGAAAAGTGAAGTTTTCCTAAAGGTTCGCGGCCTCCCGAGGGTAAGTACGGGCGTCCCCGTGCCGATCCACAAGACTGCTACTAACCGGCTCGAGACTCGCGAGGCCTAGTAAACCTAGGCTTTGATACCGACTTGTCACGACCCCAAATCCGGTCGTGATGGCGCCCGACACATTGCTAAGCCAGGCCCGACCAATCAATATCAACCACGGAGCTAGAAGCTCTCTTTAGCCCATTTAAGCATATTAATTCACGAAATAACAGCGATACATATAACGAAAACGGGGAACCGAGTCCCATAATACATCAACTCCCGTAGACCGAGGGTCGAGAGTCGTGAGCCTCTGCTGAACATGAGTATATGATGGTTTACAAGATACCAAGTACGGAAAGCAATGTCGATACAAAATCAAAAGACGGTAAGAAGGAATATCGGGTCCTGCGGACTCTGCGGCTACCTCGTATATCCCACAAACGTCGCCTCGCACGGCCACTGGATCACTGCTGAGAGGTACACGGATGCGCACGCAAGGTGCGGGGAGTAAAATGAGTAGCTGCCGGACTCGGTGGTAATAAACAAGGGTAAGACGAGCGCGGATAAGAAATCCGCGATAAAGCACTATGTAAAGCTGTAATCAAATACCCCTGTCACGGAATCAATATCAACTGTACCTGTACCGACAAGTACCAGCAAAACAGTATAACAACTAGCAGATGTAGCTAAATGCAATGCGATGCATGATATGACCGCTACGACGCGTAGCCCGATCCAATTTGGGTACCCGTGCTCGCTGTGGGGGTTCAGACTCCGGAGGGGCTCCTACAGCCCAAGCACAATATCACTGCGGCGTGCAGTCCGATCCAACATATATACTGCTGCGGCGCGCAGCCCGATCCACTACTAGTCAGCTAATATGCAATCACAGCCTCGCAGGCTCAAAAGTAGTTTTGAAAACATCTTTTATCATTTTTTTCAGTTGAAAACAGAAATATCAAGTTCCAGAGATTTGGAAATAACATGATAACAGAAATAGCTGCGGACTAGTAGTAAACTAGCATGTCAATATGATAAGACAATGATAACGATCCTCGCGGGATCCAATAAGTGGCTCACGGCCCACAAGTATACTCAACCGCCCAAGAAGGGGGTTCCTCGGCTCAAGAGTGGCCATTATCACAATATATAATATGCAACCATCCGAGAAGGAGGTTCGACGGCTCAATAATAGCCAATAATACAGTATCAACAGGTCGGACTAATATATAGTCTCCAGTTCATGATCGACCCTGCACTCTCAAGAGTGTGCGTGTCTCACCGCTATACAGCGTCACAAAGTGGTATACCGGGGTTTCGAACCCGCTGGTCATCACCCGCATCTATTACTCACCTTAATATAGCGCGACGACTACTCCGCAATGCCCTTGCCACGAGAATCAAGCCCCGCACGCGTAGAATCTGATCAAATACAGTAGAAATACAACAAATTAGGCCGATGGGACGACATCCAATCAATACAACTCAATTTACAACAAAATTCCCAAAGTTGTCAAAACCCGACTTTCGGTACGCTTGTCGAAAAATTACAAAAGCCACATATTCGGAACCCTCATCTCAATACGAGTCTAAGCATATCAATTTTACCAAATTCGGACTCCGTTTGCCCATTCAAAACCTTGATTTTCTAAAGTTCAAGCCTAGGGCTAAATCCTCCATAAATTACCCCAAATTCCTCCATTTTCATGATATAATTGCATAATATTACCAATACTAATCATAGTTTAAGTCCATAGTTGATTACGTGATGATTTCCCTTGAGTTTCTCTTCAAAATCGCCCAAATCGCCTCTAAAGCCGAGACCCAAATGTGTGAAATATTTCTGAAATTTTCTAACTTCTGATAAACTTAACTCACTGCGATTTTCGCTTCTGCGGATAAAACTCCGCTCCTACGAGTCCGTATCCGCGACCAGAGGGTCGCTTCAGCAGTTCCAGGCCTAGCCGGCCAATTCCGCTTCTGCGAGAAAAGGACCGCTTATGCGCGTCCGCTTCCGCGATTGAACCTCCGCTTTTGCGAAAACAACCGCTTCTGCACACCAGAGTCCGCTCCTGCGGACTCGCCCAGGCGGTCAAGCATCCGCTTCTGCGGATCTTCCCATTTTTCATCAAGTCCGCTTCTGCGGTCACCCAGTCGCACCAGCGACGCCGCTTCAGCGGAAATAATTCCGCTTCTGCGATGCCAAGCGCTCCTGCGCTCCTCGGTCCGCTCCTGCGGACTCGCCTCCGCGCCCACATTTCCGCAGGGGCGAAAATGACAGAACCAGAACTCTTCAACCTGCAATTTCCATGATTTTCTTCCGTTTAACCATCCGAAAACACCCCGAGGCCCCGGGACCTCATCCAGACACATCAACACATCTTAACACCTTATTCGAACTTGATCCAATCCTCAAAACACGTCTAACAATATCAAAACCCATAATTCACATCGAATTCAAGCCTAAATTCCTTAAAACATTCCGAATTACACAATCAATCAAAAACCCGACCAAACGACGTCCGAATGACCTAAAATTTTGCGGACATATCCAAAATCACATAACGAAGCTACTGCAACTGTCGGAATTCCATTCCGACCCCTGGATCAAAATCTCACCTACCGTTCGGATTTCGCCAAAATTCAACCTTAGCCAATTCAAGCCTATTTCTACACCGGGCCTCCAAATTCAATTCCGATCGCTTCCCTAAGTCACAAATCACCTCCCGGAACTAACCGAATCATCAGAATCCGATTCCGAGCCCTCTAACTAAATAGTCAACTCCGGGTTGACTTTCCTTATTCAAGTTTCCTTCACAAAGGCTATATGCCTCATTTTCAATCCATTTCACTCCTAACTCACCCAATAGACTCTAACACTGATATAAAATCATAAAACATGTTTTTGCAACATAACGGGGTGGTAATTCCCGTGACGACGGGCCGGGTCGTCACAGCTTCCTTCCTTTTCACTACTCATAATGAATGGATTATGTTTTACTATGAGGTACACGATTGATTATTCTGTTAGTTGTAAG
>JASVEL010012762.1:0-91750 GCA_032618575.1 Nicotiana noctiflora
TTCCCCCCGCAAGTTCCGTGGTAAGCCAGAACTTATTAGTAATGCATTCATCATCTCCTTGAACGTTCGATTCTTCCTCTCCGCAACTCCATTAGATTGTAGAGAGTAAGGGACAGTTGTTTGGTGGATAATGCCATTTTTCAAACATATTTCTTCAAAAGGAGATTCATATTCGCAACATCTATCACTTTTTATCATTTTGATCTTTTTGTTTAGTTGCGTTTTAACTTCACTCTTGTATTGATTGAAAGCATCAATTGCCTCATCTTTACTATTACGTAAATAAACATAGCAGTATATCGTGCTATCGTCAATAAAAGTAATAAAATACTTTTTTTCACTGCGAGATGGTATTGACTTCATGTTGCAAATATCTCTGTGAATTAAGTCTAAAGGAATTGAATTCCTTTTAACAGACTTATAAGGATGCTTAACATACTTTGATTCCACACATATTTGACATTTGGAATTAATGCAATCAAATTTTGGCAATACTTCTAGATTTATCATTCGCAATGTTTTGAAGTTTACGTGACCTAAACACGAATGCCATAAAGTGTTTGACTCAAGAAAGTAAGAAGAAGCATTTACTTTATTGATAGGAACTGCTATTATATTTAGCTTAAAAAGGCCCTCATTTAGGTAACCTTTTCCTACATACAAATCGTTATTACTTAGTACAACACTATTAGAAACAAAAATACATTTGAATCCATTCTTGACAAGAAGTGAGGTAAACACAAGATTCTTGCGAATTTTTGGAACATGGAAGACTTGGTTTAGAGTCACTATTTTTCCCGACGTCATCTTCAACGCAATCTTGCCAACTCCTTCAATTTTGGCCATAGATGAATTTCCCATGAAGATTGTCTCGTCGGGACCTGCGGGGACATAAGAAGAAAATAAGTCCTTGTTAGCACAAACATGACGGGTGGCTCCAGAATCTATCTACCATTCTTTCGGATTTCCTATCAAGTTGCATTCAGAAACATGGCACACAAGTCTTCCATTTCATCTTCAACCATATTGTCTTGATTCTTTTTCTTCTTATCATTCTTTGACGCACGATAATCCATTGCCTTATGCTCAGTTTTTCCATAATTGTGGCAATTACCCTTGAACTTCTTCTTGCTTGGGTAATTCTTTGGTCTAGAAGCTTTCTTCCTCTTCTTATTTTATGGTGCCTCATCAACAATGTTTGCCCCCATAATTGTCGAGTGTCCACATGACTTCTTTTCAGCATTTTTGTTGTCCTCTTCTATCCTCAAACGAACAATTAAGTCTTCTAGTGTCACCTTTCGTTTGTGTTTAAGATAGTTCTTAAAATCCTTCCACGGCGGAGGTAGCTTTTCAATGAAAGCATCAACTTGAAAGGCCTCATTTATGACAATACCTTCAATAATAAATTCATGATTAATAATAAGATAAATTTTATTAATAAAATTATTGATTTGGGTCATACCTTCAACAAAGAGGTCATATACAATGACTTGTAGTTCTTGGACTTGAGTTATGACCGACCTAGTGTCAATCATCTTGAAATCCAGGAACCTTGCAGCCACGAACTTCTTAAGTCCGGCATCCTCAGTCTTGTACTTTTTCTCAAGCGCATTCCATAACGTTTTTGAAGTTTCCATGACACTATAGATATTGTACAAGTCATCTTCCAAACAACTCAAAATATAAATTTTGCACAGGAAACCAGAATGTTTCCATGCTTCAGTTACAACAAGTCGTTCATCATCCGGAGTATTTTCAGTCATGACCGGCGGATCCTCCTTGATGAAACATAGCAAACTCAACGTAGTAAGATAGAAGAGCATCTTCATTTGCCAGTGTGAAATCAATACCGGAAAACTTTTCGGGTTTTTTCTGCTGGTGCCATAGCATGGGCAGGAGTAGAACGGCTTGACGAGGCAGCAACACTCGTAACACCAGCATCCATTCCCGCAACATTTCTATTAGTTTGATTTTCATTCGTCATATTTTTGTAGAGTTGAAAACAATACAGAACTTTGTTAAATCAATGAAGTTTTGATATCTTCAAACAGAATACCAAAACCAAACATACAACACGTAACAATGGTGAAGTTTTTATATATTTCAAACCCATACGTTTATTTTCCGGTAAAGTTTTTATGTACTTTAAGCCGGACAGAAACAATTAATGGAGTAGAAAACAACACATTTCCGTTCCCAATAATCTCCATTAAAAGACTACCATGATTTTCGAACGAACCGAGGGAGAGTCGAGGCAAGGCTTTAGTCTCCAAAAAAGTATGTAGAAAACTATTTAATAATCAACACAGAAACGTTAGTAATAAAATAAAATTCCTTAAGCTTGTTAGCATTACTGTGTTAAAATAAAAATCAGAAAATTTGTTAGAAGAATAAAGAAATGTAGAAAATAGTAAAGAATCAAAAATATTCCGAGTCTACAGTTTTCTTGTATGTCCTTAAGGAATTTTAACCCCCTCACACGTTGCCAAGGTAATGGATTAAATGCTCCCATGATAAAACGGAATAAACCTTCCTACAATAATGGCAATACAAACTGCAAGATACCAACAAACTCAAAAAATGGAGCAAAATCACACTTACGAATTTGAGAGAGAGAGAATGCGAATTAGGATGCAGTATATTCAGAAAGAAAGAAGTTCTGAAGTATTTTTCGTATATGGAAGATGCAGCCTTGCCTCAGAATTTATAGGAAAATATCAGAAGAGGTGTCTGGAAAGGTGCCTTTTCAGAAAATACGCGGCCAGAGAGCCTCTTTGAATCTGACTGCCGTGGTTCCACCGCGGTCGCGGCAGAACCGCGGCCAGAGAGGCCTTTCGAACCTTCAGGTTCTCGCTTATTTTCAACAGTGATATGGAATTTAATTATTTATTAAATAATAGAATAAATTTTGTCCAAAAAATAATCTTATTGATCATTTGACAAATCCGAAGCCGAGCGAGTGACGACGACGGCGCGAGGGTTAATTCTCTTCAACTCATTTTAAGAGCTTTAAGAAGTGATTCTATATATAAGCACACAAATGTGGTTGTCCCTCACCAAGAAGGGACAAAGTGCAAGACAAATATTCACTTCTTCTAATTTTTATTTTCCCTCAATTTCTAATTAATACTTTTTTTACTTTAAAGTCCAACTGGCTTAAAATCCAACATAGTCTACTACTGATCATCTTGGAGATGCATTTGTAAAGTACAATGCAACATAAGATTGGTCTGAATTAACTAACTACTTCTCGCACGGGTATTTTTTCGAATCAAGCTATGCAAGTGGCAATCAATTGTTTCAGTAGTTCGCCATTCAGAAAGTAATTTAATATGGCTGTAGATATATGATTGACCAAGCATCCTTAATGAACCTACTGCCACAGCCATCTGGCCCAGGGCTCTTGTTGCTCTCTATCTGAAATATAATACAGTAGCTCTTTTAACCTTTTTTTCTAAAGCCGAGAGTTTATCGGAAATAGCTTCTTGCCCTAATTGAATAAAGGTAAGGTCTGCGTACACACTACCTTCCTCAGATCCCACTTAGTGGGACTTTACCGTGTCGCTGTTGTTGTTGTTTTCTCAAAAGGCTTCAACAACTGCATTTGATGGTCACTTGATATGATAGGTCCATTAGCTAGGAATTCCTTCACAACTCCTTCTTGATACTCAACCTCATGCCCCAGTAAGTCTTCATAATAATCTACAAACATTTGTGCAATTGTATCTGGATTAGATTACCAATTACCTTGTACATCTTTCAATTGTGTCATACTTAATCTAAGGTTGCTATGATGGTAAGCAATTTCCTAACCGAGTGGTTGTAAGTTCGAGTCTCTCAAGAGTAATGTGAGAAGTTTTTTGAGGGAAGGATGTCGGAGGTCTATTTGGAAACAGTCTCTCTACCCTAGGATGGGGTAAGGTCTGCGTACACACTACCCTCCCCAGACCCCACTAAGTGAGATTATACTGGGTTGTTGTTGTTTTTAATCTGAGGTTCCTGTAGCATTTTACATCCTTCCACTCAGGGGAGGACCCAAGTGGTGAGAAGTGGGTTCAACTGAACCCGCTTCGTCAAAAAATAATACTGTTAAATTATGGCTAAAGCAAGGTAAATTTTGTATAGAAATTATTTTCGAACCTGCTTATACGACTTATATCGCTTATATTAGTTATGGACTTCTACGACTGAACTCGCTTACACAAAATCTTAAGTTCGCCGCTGCTTCCACTTGCACATCTCATCTTGTCCTTACCACATCTAGAAACTGAGGGTGTTGAGCCTACACATTACAACATTTAAAGGATCTTTTTCTCCTAGATTGGTCCCCTCGTGATATGATTTTGATAGGGTAGTGGTCACTTTTTCCTTGAGGCAAATATTTGGCACAACAATTTGGTATTGAATCTAGCCACTCTCCGTTTATGAATGCCAGACAATTTTTGAATAGATTCTATGATCATTATGTCTGTCATTCCAAGAATATTTATTTTCCTGATGAGGAAGTTCAATAAGTCCACAAGCTTCAATGCAATTATAAAATCCACCATCTCTGTCCATGTAACAAGATTTCCACCAATTCTATCTTTCATGCGTAATACAGAGTTAGTGTCTCCTACAACCAATCATGGCTTAATACAACCAGACAATTTCTTCTGAATAGACATATTTCCGACAAAATTGGCATAAAGTATTACCTATTTGTAGGTAATTTTCACAAGTAGATTTGATAATTTTTTTTATAGATTTGGGAATTAGCAGCCTATAACAGAAGAAATTATAAATGATTATTTGCGAGAAAAGATTTGATAATCCAAAGAAGGATGTAGATAATTTGCTTTATTATAAAAAAAATAATTAAAAAAAAAGATAATTTGAAAAGTTAAGAGACATTACACAAAGAAAAAATCAAAAACAAAAAAAATTTAAAAAGAATTTGAATATATTCATATATATGATATCTTTATTTTAAAAGAATGGTAGAAACTAGAAACAAAAAAAAGGCTTTAATCAATAAGAGATAATTTGGAAAATATTAATATTATCGTGAGAATAATTGTTTTGAATAAATTAATTTTCTGCTTCTGCTTCTGCTTCTTGCAGGAAGTTACAATCTTTTGCTTCTTCCTAAAAACGGAAAATCTGCTTCTGCTACTGGCCAAAAGTACTTTTTCGTCTTGACCAAACAGTTTAAATTTTTTTAAAAAGTGTTTTTGATATCTCAGAAGCTTGGCCAAACATGCTATTATGACGGTGTAGTTCTGATTGTACCAAAATTTGCTACTGAATAGTACTGGAATTAGACAACCTGCAATTATACTGGTATTGGTGAATTATAATTTTAGTAGATTTTTCAATGATCTTAAGAGTATAGTAGTTTTAACAGTAGTATCCGAAATAGCTAGCGCACATCTTAACTATTTTACTACATACGTGGTATCTTGCATAGTTGAGAATAATATCTTTTACTCAAAGTATATAGCAACGAAGGACCTTTTTTTTTTTTTTTTTTAAACCCCTCCCAAATTAGGAGGATCTATAGTGTTTCCACACTTCCCCTCCACGAAGGACCTTTAATATTTGCTACTTTAGCCTTGACTGCACCCATGTCAAGGCTAAAGTCAAGTCACTAAGAATATAATTCTCACATATCCCCCTCCTAATACGTGGTCGTGGAACTTTACTAGTTGAATCAGTAAAGTCACAAAATTATTTTTGTATTAGTGTAGTCTTTGATTTCACAGCTTGAACCCATACACCCAACTGACTCATTTTTTTTATTCTCAGAAAATACGACTTACTCGAATCTCAAATTTCCAGGGGAATGACTGATTATATGCCTCTTAATTTGAGCAATTAATTAACAGTTGTGTACTAGACCATCTTGTTTCCATCTCAACTTTCCACTGAGTTCATGATCTGGCTACCAAGGCTCAGATAGATGATTCAGATTTGAACGATGGTCTCCGAGATTTGCACCCACCCTCATTGTTCATTAGGTCACACACTGTTAGTAGACATAACTACATAAATGAAACCTTTTCAAGTTTCATCTTGAACTACATGACAAGCTGTAGATTTTCAAGAACAAATAAGATAGTTTGTAGGTGTTGCTTGGAGCTAGTCAATGGTCTACATAACAACGGACGATGACAGCAACAGAAATTTTCCGTGAATTCCCACAAGTAGGGTTTGGGGACTGTAGTGTGTACGCATACCTTATCCCTACTGTAGAGAGCAGAGAGGTTGTTTCCGATAGACAAAAGAAAGGAAGAAAAATAATTTGTTGTTATCCTCAATAGGGTGAACTTTATTGTACTTCTCTAGCGAGTCAAAAGGAAAATCCAAGATTGAAGAGCATTTCTTCCTTGAAGCAAAAGAAAAGAAAGATGCAATAAGCCAACATGCAATATGAAGCATGAGCCTTTCTTCACCAAACAATCTGATTTACTTTGCACACACTAAACAACTACAACAACAATCAAAAAAAATAAAAATAAAATAAATCAGTGTAATCCTACTAGTGAGTTCTAGGAAGAGTAGTGTGTGCGCAGACCTTTACCGCTACCTTATGAAGATAGAGAAGTTATTTTCGATAGACCCTTGGCTCAAGGAACATCAACAAACAATTGTAACAACAAGGTAACATGGTAACAGAAGTGAATAACATAACATGTACAAATAACAGACCATGAATAAGAAAATACAACAATAGAACTAGCACTACTGGCACGCCTAGGAGAGACTTACGACTATCTGTCAACCTTCAACCCTAATACTCGTCTTCCACGCATTCCTATCGTAGGTCATGTTCTCGGTAAGCTGATGTAATAAAAAAAAATAGAAAAGGACAACTGAAAGAAAAACCATTAGAATTATCAGTTTATCACACCACTGATTTGCCAACAAGAGTACATTTTATACAAAAAACAAAAGTAGAAATGACAACAAAAAGAGATGCCATGAAATCCAGTTGACTGATTATTAGTTAGTTCTTGTTATTCCTAGGGAAGGCATTTTTTTGGTGATCGTAAGCGTCCCCAGCTACGATCAAGCCTCATTTATCAAAATAAAGGTCCAAAATGACAAATCTGGATTCAGAATGCCTGATTGTCTTTCATCTCGTACAGAGCTTTTATCAATGGTTTCCCTGCACCTCTACCTCAAGCTCCGTATTTTGGAGCCTTCCACATCTTAAATGCTACTTCATGTAAAAATCTATCAGCTGGAATCACAAGGTTTGCGCCATGCTGTTTTAAAGACGATAATACAGAATATTAGTTTCCTTATATATCCATGTTAGCAGACAATAACTCTAGTGACGACAAGTTGACGCATTACCACGTTCAATATAATTTTCCCACAATTAGACAAAACATGGCATCGAATTTGGCACCATTTATCAAACTGTATTTTTTCTTTGGGAAATTAAACTTATTATGGATCAACGAAAAGCAGGGCAAGATCACACAAACTATGACGTAAAAATCATTAAGCACGTCTTAATCTTTGATACCTCTTTGAAATCCTTGTATGAATATGCCTCCACCATATCCTTTCGAGTCACCGCATTCTGCCACTGAGCCACTAACATGGGGCAAAACTGCCTGTTAAAAAATACGTCAGACATCACTAATGCGTGGATGATATAGAATGAACGCGATAAAATTGCACTTACCTAACATTCGGTCGTGGTTTTCCTTCTTTAATTGTATAACTTTGACGAGGGAAAATACGAGAAAGTTTAGAGTTATTCTCTGGTCTAGCGTCAGCAATAGAATACATGGAATCATCATCCTCACGAACAACACCATAGCTGAATGCAACTGACATGTGCAACCTAGAACCTACTTCAGTTCCAGGATGTGCCATTTGCATTAAATCGCCAACCAAGCGATTGACATGATCCAAGTCTTTGAGGACATTTGTCCTTTGACCAGCTCCAACGTGAAGGATAACCAAATCAAATTGGCTCGACTCTAAGGTCTTCCCTTGTTGAAAACCCAGCAACTCTAACAATTTGGAAGCTAAGACGGAGGACTTGACCTGTTCATTAATGCTACCAATTACCTCATTCAACTCTAAGATGGTGAATCCGAGCTTATCACAGAAACTCTTCAATCTCAGATCATCACTGATGACAGCAGCTTTCATCCCCATAAACCTGAAACGACATTTTGTTCAAGAAGGTATTTTAACAATGTAATAATTTAAATCAACGAAACTCCACCATGTAAAGAAAAGTTGCCTACCTCTCTGATATGGTAGCCGCTACATGTTTCTCCTGAGTTTGCGTTTCAGAAAATTCTACCCCATTCTTAAGAAGAGACAAAAAAGAAGAGATCTTTAGCACAATGTGTGTTCATTAACCCAAGAAATTTCATGCATTTTTAATTAATTGCTATAAGCAGAGTAATTGCATCTCACCAGGTTAAGATAAGCTTCACTTGCATCCACTAGCTCAGCTAATTCTCTGACTATTCTTGCATCATCGGTTTCTGTAATCTAATGCCCAAGTAAACACCAAAAAATGACAGATGAAAAGTACAAAATGAAGTAATTTGATTCTAAGCAAGAAATGTAAAGCAATTACGATCTTTGTACTGTCCATGGAAATTACTTTCTTTAATTTAGTAACATCGTGATGTTTTCTTATGAATAAAGATATGCATCCACCCTAACACTAACCACCCGTAGACATAGCATAACAAGAAATATAATAGGCACCTGGCTATAGAGTTGATTTTTGGGGTGGAAAACTCTTTAGTTTTAACCTTTAAGTGGTCAAGATGCATCCTACTATATAGTATCCAAAAAGAAGAATTAACCTCAAGCAGCCGCTCATGCAATCGCTTAAACTAAAAATAGCCGGCAGATGTATAGTATATGTATAATTCATGTATAATATGTGTATAACAATATATAATCAGTCTATAATCTATGTATACCGGCTAGGAAAAATAAACTGCGGGCTATTTGTGTAACGATCCCTATCAAACAATATCTAACATATTCAGTAGAGATGAGTATAAAGAAATGCAAAACTAGGCAAGTTGATAGCGATAACACTGCTTACATGAGTCTTTGTTATCTATGATTCAATCAATTACACCTCAATCCAAGCTAACAGAGGTCGATTAGACGAATCCTCTGCATTTCATTCAAATACAAAGTAATTCATCTTTTAATTAGGTGTTCTAATCTATAGGTCCTCTAAATCTCTCTAACAAGATTTTTGTTAAAAAAACTCCACACAGACACCAGCACCTAAAGTACATGGTAACACCAAAAGGGCAGCCAGGTGCACGAAGTGTCCAACGTTCACACAGTGTCCAGGAAGGACCGCAACCCTAGTGTAATTCCACTGCTCGAACCCGTGACCTATAGGTCACAGGAAACAATCATACCGTTGCTCCAAGGCTCCCCTTCATACATGTTAACACCAAAAACAAAAATCCAACAACATAGTTGGCATCGCCTATATATATTCTATGCTACATTACCAACCAAACCACTAGAATGAGATTAATTGACTAGCTAACCCAAAACACATAATATTCATTATTAAAAAAAAAACTTGCATTAGCGTACATATTACCGTTTAAAAGCATGCAATTTCTACAATCTGCAAGATTATAGACAAAAAACAGCATAAACCCAGTTGAAATCATCAAAAAAGAAATGATTTTCGGATTTTTTTTTTATTTTAAAAAAAAACTAAAAATTCAGAACGTCTTGTCTACAACCAAACTAAAATAAGATTCTTGATAAAAATTGGACATAATGTGAGCATAACATGTATATACGCAGTATTAAAATAAGAGCAAATTCTTGCATATGAAAATAGTCCAAAATCACGCAATCTCTACACAAATAGCAAAAACCCAGATCAAATTTATCAAAAAGTAATGATTTTTGAGATAAAGAACAAAAAAGAAGCATAAAAGACCTGAAGCAGGAGAGTGAGGAAGAGACAAGAAGCCACAGCAAGCTCGAGAAGCAAAAGAATGGAGGTGGGTATGGGTCGGGTTGATAAATCGGGCCAACCCGTCACCGTATAACACCAGTGCTCTGCTAGGCTTGTCTGCCATAATCAAACAAATGTACTTTTGCTGACCTTATTTGAATAAAGGATTAATTATTCACTGAAATTGGAGTCGAAATTGAAATAGAAGAAGATATGAGTTTGTTAATTATAGTGATTATTTAAAGTTTGCAACTTGAGAACAAAGAATCTAACTTTGAGGTTTTCTTTTTATTTTTTGATTCTTCTTTTGGTTGTTTAAGTTTAGCGCGGTCAATATTTAAAAAGAAAAATTTAATTATAATCATTTTTGTATGATACTTTAGATTATATTATTTTAATAAATTTTAATTATTATTTTATTTGTTAATACGATATACCCAACCCTCACCGATTTTTTAGTTAATTTCTTTGTTAATTTTCAATAAATAATTTTTTCTGTTATTAACTAATTATGTCATATGACTTTTATCTAGGCTACCACTTGTATTAATGTGGTACCTTTTTCTTTGACTTTTAATAATATATTAATAGATTATTAGCATATTACTAATTTAATATTTTTGTCTGCTATATTTTTTTAATATAATAGAAGATATTACTCTTGAAAATATATATTTTTTTATTTTAAATTTTATTGTATTTTTCTCAATAATATTGTTTGAATTTTAATGAAGATATATAGAAAATAGAATATTAAAAAGAAAGTACTCCACAATTTGAATCAAAAGTTTTTTTATTGCTTTATTTTTGTTTTTTATTTTAAAATAATTATAAACTTCAAATTGAAACTATTCCCCAATTTGAAATAATTTTTATTTTTTTAATTTTATTTTATTATTTTAAAACTCCAACTTAAAACTACTCATCGATTTGAATGAGTAATTTTTCTTCTTTTGTTTTCATTTTTTTTATTATAGCTAATTTTTTGTTTTGTTTTTTATTTTAAAATAATTTTAACACTCCAACTTGAAATTACTCCCACCCAATTTGAATGTGTAGTTATTTTTCTATATATTTATATATTGTTTTTTTATTATAACTAATTATGAGACATATATATATATATATATATATATATATATATATATATATATATATATGGTAGTTTTTTATTTTTTATTATTTTCGTTTTTATAGATATTTAAATTTAAATATAATAACTACTTAACTAATTATTAACTAAAAAACTAATTAGTAACTAATTATGCCGGCCACTTTGCTTAAGGAGAAGACTTTTTTGAGGAATCTAAGGTAGTGTAGGTTTTGTGTTAAGTGTCACATAACAGGTTATTCTTTTGAATTTTTTTTTTTTGGAAAAGGGTAAGATTTATCTCTCTATTATCAAATGTTATTTAAATGTAACTTCCGTTATGTTAATCGATCAAAATTGTGCCATCTTACTATTGAATATATTTGCCCCTTCCTTTGCATCTCCATTTTAAAATATATATATATATATATATATATATATATATATATTTGCCCTTTATTTGACGGAAGGGACACGTGGCTGATTTCTAAATATTTTTAATATCCAATCAATTGCCCATATTGAATACTCGATATGTATAACCATAAACTCGACCCATCCTTGCTTATCTCATCTTCTTCACAACAAAACTCCTTCATCCAAAATATGGATGTATTCAAAAATGGTGGCCCTTAAATTTAGCGCTAAACTCTTACAACAAACGGTAGCTAATCTCCTTGACTTAAGCATATATAAAATCATGATACAATTCTCAAGCAACAATGTTTAAAAGAATTTCAATATGGACAATTCAAGTTCAAAGAACTCCAAATCCACAGTGATATTTGCAACCGCAATTCTCAACAACAATCATAAATTAGAATTTAATTAATGCTCAATTGCCAACTGCAGACTACTATCAAATCTTTCAATTTCGAATTTTCAATTATAGAAACAGAATTTTTCACGCTTAGTTGCTCGGATTTTTTGACTTGGAAAGTGAAGATATCTTTTTGAAACTCAAATCGGATTCAACAAGGAACCCAACAACTCTTTACTTATAAATCTTCTTTAACCAAGCTAAAAATCAGTAGTTAATTTAAGATATTAGCTCAACAAAACAGACCCAGATAATTATTTTAGTAGAATAACTCGACACTTCAACAATTTTTGTTCCAACTTTAAAAACTTTAAAATCCATCACTTGGAATTTTGATATTTTTTTACCTAGTTCTTCAAATCAATTGCTAAATTCCGACTCAAAGAGCTGCTTCAAACAATCAAAATAATTTTTGGATTTTCAAGCATTTAGCAGCGTAAAATTTTCCTTTTTGAATTTTTTTTTTTTGGTGTAATTCTGATTTGGAAATAAAGGCAATAAATAAAGAATGATTAAAACAACTTCTTAGTCTATACTCTGAAACAAAAAGATTCAATTTATAAGAAATTTAAAATCACCCAGTCATGAGTGGAGAGTTATGGAGGAATGAGTTTCTTGTAAGAGAAAGAGACCGAGGCTTTAATTCATTGGCTGGGAATGGGTCAGGTGTAGGGTCATGGATACTGGGTATCCAGTATGGGCAATTAGTTGGGTATTAGAAATATTTAGAAGGCGGCCACATCTTCCTTCCGTTAAATGAGGGGCAAATATGTTTAATAGTAAGACGGTAAGGATAATTTTTATCGGTTAGTATAACAAAGGGTAACTTTAAATAATATTTGATAGTAGAGGGACATTTCTGACCCTTCTCCATTTTTTATAAGCAATCTACTAGGCAGGTGCCTACGACTAGTTTTATTATTACTAAAAAAAAGAAACCACATAGGACGAGTACAAATAAAGGAGACAATAGCACTAGTAGTGTTGCCTCTATCCCTTGGCCATAGCATCATCTTCTCGGAAGATTGATTTTTTCCTCCATTACTCACTAACACTAACTTTGCAGGACATTTGTCAATCTATAATACTTCACTGACATGATTACCCTCAACTACACGATTCATAGCTTTAACAATGTTCTCATTACCTATTTGTTTTTCTCCTTCTATATGCAGAACCTGCTGCCCTGGAGTATTTTCTTTTAACTCTTCATCTCTTAGTTGCCCAACCCTTTTTGCATTGAGATATTCCCTGACATCTCCTTGTAGCTTATAAAGAATGCCCAGGCCATCTTGTTCTTCCATTACAGTTGCTTCTTTTTTATTTTTATCATTCCTCTAACGACACGAGCTTTCATCGTGTCATTGATGTTTACAACAAGTACAGTATTTTGGGAGATTATCATACACAATCTCTTGATAATATTCAACTAGTTTCCTAAATTTCGTATCCCCAATATGAATCCTAATTCTCTTGGGATGTTTGTCAAATAGGTCTAACAATACCTTAACCCTAGATGTGCTTGGTCGAGTTCGATCTTGAGTCACTTTGTCCATAGCTAGTGGCTTTCCCACTGCAAATGATATGGATATTAAAGACTTCTTTACAAAGAAATTTGTAGGTAACTCACCTAAGGAGATCTAAACAATTGCCTTCGAAGTTTCTTCTCGCGGATCAAATCCAATTGTCCAAGGAAACGATCTAAAAAAGAACTCATCTTCCTTCGCCTTAACATCTCCTGTGGATCTTGATAAAACTTGAACAAAATCTTCAAACAAATCAAACCTTACCGAAATATGTTAATATTCCAATTGTCCGATATTACAATAGCCCTTAATATCAAATTATATCGAAAACATCTGCTGCAACTCCTGAAGATGAGGTTTGCCATACGAGAATTTAAGGATTACTAATTGATGTAAACCTTATTCAATGGTGAAAGAATTCACCTTTTTGATGGTGAACTCCATAGTAGGTTCACCTTTGTCAAACGTTACTAGACAAAGCTCCAGTTTTTGCGGTTTTGCAGCAGAAACTTTTCCCATGACATGTGATGCATACGATTGCTTGGAATTATGGTTTGGATTATTTTGTAAGGAGTTTTGGATTGCCTTTCCCATAGCCAAAAGTTGGGGAGAGGTCACAACAGCCATGGATGCTTTCTACGTAAGCAACGAGTTAGAGAGAGAAAGTAGAGAGAGGAGGAGGCATTTGGGAGCGTTGGGTGGGTTTTTTAGGGGTTTGGGTTGGTTCTTTTGGACTCAAGCGACACAAATTGGTAAAAAGGAAGTAATAATTATTTTATATATAGCGCGGTAATTCATCGCGTTATACCTTAACGGCACGTTTGTCCGTTAAGCTACAACACAGTAAATTAACATGTTATATATAAAATGTCTTGCCCCACCAATAATTCTTTTGCACTTAAGTGACCCACCAATAATTTATATAGGTATAATGCATCAATAATAGGCACTAAATATATAGCGGTATGCATGCATTATACTTCAATTAATGTATCTCAGACCGATTTTTTTTTCTCTTTAAGAAGTTCTAGAATTAGGTAAAAATTCTTTCTGCATCCTTCAGGTCTTCTAAAATATTTGTACATTAAGTTATTTTGTATTTTGTCCTATTAGTTTTTCATGATATTCGAGGTGAGGTTATGGTGTAGAATAATTAAGTACGCTATAGTTATTTCTGTATAGTGTCATGTGAAGTTGCCACTTACAATGGAATATGATAGATTAGTATCGTTATTATGTAATAAAAAATAGGTGTGAGGATAACGTTTGGTGAATATTAACGTAACCGGAAGATATACATATTATGTTACTTCTCAAGGGGTTGCTTGTTATGCTGAATTTAACATCAAAGACGATGAAACTCTGACTGATTTTTTTAGGACTCCAGATGAATACCGAAAACTTCTTGTGATAAATATTTTGGAAATGTACGCCAAGTTGAAGACATTTGCAATTATGAGGTTCTGCAAAATAGGGATATCCCTCAATAATCAGATGGTTTTCTTGGAGCTGTTTTATCCCAACAGGTTCCGGGTTTTGGCCAAATCTAAACTTATCCATGGACGAATACAGAGCGAAGATATAATTTCTCCTAAAGTTTACATAATCCACAGGCCGAGTGGTAAACTTCAATTTTATTTGGGTTACGATGCTTATTTTTATGTATTGAATTTGTATTAACACTCATATATTTCATAGGGGATGTCCAAATATGAATTTTACAAGCTATACAGACAGTTATAATATCCCTAGTTTTTGTGTCATGGTGATCCAAACGGGAATCATCATCAACATGATAATGTGTATTATGAGATATCAACATATTATGATTTACAAGTAAAGTGATAAAGTTATGAAATTTCGGGATGAATTTGCGAAACTCGTTATTTTATTGGTTATGTAGTGAAAATGAGTAACTTGAAGGTCTTTTCCTTACTCAATTGCCCGAGGATGACATATTTAATCGGGATCCGGCAAATGCGTATATTTCATATGTAATTTTATTATGTTATATGTTAGTTTATTATTTTACATGTTTGTGTCTTATTGTATATGTTTGTTTATTATTTTATGTAAAGACCGTCATTTTGCCTTTTAGAACCTGGTTCCCCTAAATAAAACTTCCCGTACTTGCTTTAGCTAATTTATGACTTGCAGTAACGGTTGATTCGGGGATTGGAAGAGTTTTGAGTGAAATATGCCCATTTGATTCCTTAGGATTCTCTTAAAAGGCTAAGTTTGACTTTGATCAATATTTTAAGCAAACAGATGCAGATTTGTGATTTGACAGTCCCAGAGGGTCCGTGGGAAAATATGGGACCTAGGCGTTGTTCGGAATCGAATTCCTAGGTCCCTAGCCCGAATAATCAATTTTTATTAGAAATTGTTAATTTGAAGTTTTAAGGATTTAAAGAAACTAAGTAATGATTGATTTCATGAATATCGGGCTCGCATGTTGGTTCCGAAGCGCGGTATAACACTCTAATCCTATTCCCTCGAGCGAAAGTTAGATGAACACTTACCTCGGTCCAAAGAATAGCAATCAACTCTCCAATACCGCCTTTCCTCTAAAATATGACTCCGAAACAATGGTATCTCGGCATAACTAATTTAATAATATCAATTAAGGCCCAACAACATATTCACATAGCCTAGAAATGAGTTTTCTAGCATTCTTCCAAAAATACCAAAATTCGACGCCAAGCCCACATGGTCCAAACACGTGGCTCGGACCAAAACCTAGTCACCCATAACCCCACGAGTTCAAATATATAATTTATTTTAAGATTCGACCCCAAATTGAGGTTGAATCACCTAAAATTCCCAAAATACTAACTCTATCCAAACCCTTAATTTCTACTTTGATTACATGATTTAGGGCTAGAAATTTGATAAATGATGATAGAAAATGAAGAAAACAAGTTAAGATTTACTAACCCAACAAGTCTTGGTGAAAAGGAGCTTCAATGGACGCCTAAGTGCTTGGAGAAGAAAGGAGTTTGCATATTTTTGTGAAAAGTCCCGTATCTACTATTTCAGGGAATTAAATATAACTGGGAAAAATTGCCCTTCGCATTCTCGGAAGTATGGTTGGGCTCGCAAAGGGTAACCTGGGTAGAGCATCGCATTCGCGATGGGAAAGATACAAACACGAAGAGGAAGAGGCTGGGGGTCCAATGATTGCACTACGCGAACGCTGGGAGACCTACGCAAACGCATTGAGTAGACTGGTTAATTTACGCGTTCGCAAAATGAAGGATGTGAATGCAAAGAAGGAACCTCTGGGGGCCTTGAACTTGGCTTACGCAATTGCGATAGAGATGACGCGAACGCGAAGGAGGGGAACATCAAAGCACTGCGAACGCGAGCCTGGGGCCACGTTCGCGAAGAACAAAGTCTCTGCAGCAAAATCTGATCCTTTCCTAAGTGTAAAAACACCCCGAACCACATCAAATTCACTCCCGATCCCTCGGGGATCCTAACCAATCACACACTAACTCAATAACATCCTACGAACTTATTCGAGCGATCAAATCGCCAAAAACATCAAAACCAATGGATCAAGTCCGATTTCGACCAAACTTCACAAAAAGCGCTTAACACATATTTAAGACCTGTACCGTGAGTCGAAACCAAAATACGAGCCTGATACCATAGTCTTTTAATTAATTTTCATTTACATTTTTCTTAATAATTTCAGAAAAACAATTTAACAAAAAAATTCTTTTACTCGGATTTTAGACCTCGGATTTCAACTCCAGGCACATGCTCGAGTCCCACATTTTTCTACGGACCCTTCAGGACCATCAAATCACGGGTCCGAATCCGTTTACCAAAAATGTTGACCGAAATCAACTTTAACCATATTAATATCAAAATCCTTCAAATGTTTTATATATTTCACATATTTCAACATAAAAACTTCTCGACTATGCGCCTGGACTACGCACACAAATCGAGACAACTACAAGTGAGGTTTTCAAGGCCTCGAAAGCGCGAAAAAAGGGAGAAATCCGGTGATGACCCTTTGTGTCATCACATTCTCCACCTCTAAAACAATCTTTCGTCCTCGAACGAACAAAAGAAAGAAGTACCTGAGTCAGGAAAAAGATAGAGATAACGGCTCCGCATATCGGGACTCGGACTCCCAGGTCGAGGCCTTAACAGGCTGACCTCTCCACTAAACACAAACAGAAGGGAAACTCTTCGATCTCAACTAACGAACTTTCTGGTCTAGAATAGCTACCGGCCTCCTCCTCGTAGGACAGATCCTTGTCCAACTGGACAACGTTTAAATCTAACACGTGGGTAGGATCATTGTAATACCTCCAAAGCATAGACACATGAAACAATTGATGCACGACTGACAAATTAGGTGGAAAGGCAAGTTTGTAGGCCACCTCTCCCACACGGTCAATAATCTCAAATGGGCCAATGAACCTAGGGCTAAGCTTGCCCTTCTTCCCGAATCTCAGCATGCCCTTCATAGGCGATACACGGAGCAATACTCGCTCACCAACCATGAAAGATACATCTCGAACCTTGCAATCCGCATAACTCTTTTGCCGCAACTAAGCCGAACGAAGCCTGTCCTGAATGATCTTGACCTTATCTGAGGCCTCCTAGACTAAATCTGTACCCAATAACCGAGTCTCTCCCAGCTCAAACCATCCCACTGGAGACCGACATCGCCTACCATACAACACCTTATATGGAGCCATCTGAATGCTGGACTGGTAGCAGTTGTTGTAGGTAAACTCTGCTAAAGGCAAAAACTGGACCCACGAGCCTCCAAATTCAATGACACGGGCTCGGAGCATATCCTCCAATATCTGAATAGTCCTCTCGAACTGGTCGTCTGTCTGAGGATGGAACGCTGTGCTCAACTGAACCTGGGTGCCTAATTACTGTTGAACTACTCTCCAGAAGCGCGAGGTAAACTGCTTTCCTCGGTCCGAAATGATAGATGCCGGCACCCCATGAAGGAGAACAATCTCCCGCATATAGATCTCGGCTAACCTCTCCATTGAATAAGTGGTTGCAAGAGGAATGAAATGTGCTGACTTGGTCAGCCTATCAACAATGACCCAAATAGCATCAAACTTCCTCCAAGTCACCGGAAGTCCAGTAACGAAATCCATGGTAATCCTCTCCCACTTCCACTCGGGAAGCTCAATCCTCTGAACACACCACTAGGCCTCTGATGCTCATACTTTACATGCTGACAGTTTAAACACCGAGCCACATATAAAACAATGTCTTTCTTCATCCTACACCACCAATAATGTTGCCGCAAGTCCTGATACATCTTCGCGCCACCAGGGTGAATAGAATACCGAGAACTATGGGCCTTCGCTAAGATCAACTCTCAAATCCCATCGACATTGGGCACACAAACTCGCCCCCTGAAACCTCAAAACACCATCATCATCTAAAGTCACCTTCGTGGCACCTCCATGCTGTACCGTGTCTCTTAGGACACACAAACTAGGATCATCAAACTGTCGATCACGGATACGCTCCAATAGTGTAGAATGAGCGACCGTGCAAGCTAATCATCTAAAGTCACCTTCGTGGCACCTCCATGCTGTACCGTGTCTCTCAGGACACACAAATTAGGATCATCAAACTGTCGATCACGGATACGCTCCAATAGTGTAGAATGAGCGACCGTGCAAGCTAATACTCTGCTAGGCTCAGAAATGTCTAACCTCACAAACCGATTGGCCAAGGCCTGAATATCTATAGCAAGTGGTCTCTGGCTGACCGGAACATAAGCAAGACTACCCATGCTGGCGGACTTCCTACTCAGTGCGTCAACCACCATATTGACTCTCCATGGGTGGTACAAAATAATAACATCATAATCCTTCAATAGCTCCAACCACATCCATTGCCTCAAGTTCAACTCCTTTTGCTTGAATAAGTATTGCCGACTCTTGTGATCGGTGTACACCTCACACATCACACCATATAAGTAATGCCTCCGAATCTTCAAAGCATGAACAATGGCTGCCAACTCTAAATCATGGAGCGGATAATTATTCTCGTGGATCTTCAATTGCCTCGAAGCATAAGCAATGACTCTACCATCCTGTATCTATACTGCGCCAAACCCAATACCGGAAGCATCACAATAAACTGTATAAGGCTCTGAACCTGTGGGCAAAACTAATATCGGTGCTGTAGTCAAAGCTCTCTTGAGTTCTGCAAGCTCTCCTCACACTCGTCTGACCATCTGAACTGGGCACCCTTCTATGTCAACTTGTTCATCGGGGCTGCTATAGATGCAAAACCTTATACGAACCAACGATAATAACCTGCTAACCCCAAGAAACGCTGAATATCTGTAGCTGATACGGGTCTTGTCTAGTCCTTGACTATCTCTATCTTTATTGGATCTACCTATATACCCTCTTCTGATACAACATGGCCCAGAAATGCAATGGAACTCAACCAGAACTCGCACTTTGAGAACTTAGCATACAACTGACTATCCTTCAGAGTCTAAAGAACCACTCTGAGGTGCTGCTCGTGATCCTCACGACCGCGGGAGTTCATAAGAATATAATCAATAATGACTTTCACGAAAAAGTTTAGATAAGGCATGAACACTCGGTTCATCAACTCCATAAATGCTGCGGGGGCATTGGTCAACCCAAATGACATGATCAAAAACTCATAATGCCTGTACCGAGTGCAAAATGATGTCTTAGGGACATTAGATGCCCTAATCCTCAGCTAATGGTAGCTAGACCTCAAGTCTATCTTTGAAAACACCTTCGCACCCTGTAGCTGGTTAAACAAATCATCAATCCTCGACAGTGGATACTTTTTCTTTATCGTCACCTTGTTCAATTGCTGGTAATCAATGCAAATCCGCATCGACCCATCCTTTTTATTCACACATAACACCGGCGCACCCCAAGGAGAAACACTAGGCTTGATAAAACCCTTCTCTAGAAAATCCTACAACTGGTCCTTTAATTCATTCAACTCTGGCGGGGCTATGTGACATGGCAAAATAGAAATGGGATGTGTGTCTGGGGCCAGATCAATATAGAAATCAATATCCCTGTCGGGCGGCATACTCGGCGGGTCTGAGGGAAAAACCTTGGGGAAGTCCCGAACAATAGGAACAAAGTCAATAGAAGGAACCTCTATGTTGGAATCACGAACATACGTCAGATAGGCTAAACACCCCTTCTCGACCATACGTCGAGCCTTCACATATAAAATAACATTGTGGGTGGCATGTCCTGGGGACCCTTATCGGAGAAAATATGGTAAATCTAAGGTCACAATCTTGGCATGACAATCCAAGATAGCATGATACGGGGACAACCAATCCATACCCAATATAACATCAAAATCCACCATGTCTAGAAGCAATAAATCAACACTGGTCTCAAGACCCTCAAATACTACTACACAGGAACAATGGACTCGGTCAACCACTATAGAATCATCCACTAGTGTAGACACATATACCGGAATACCCAAGGCATCACTAAGAATAGCCAAGTAGGGTGCAAATAAGACGACACATATGAATACATAGACCCAGGGTCAAATAGCACTAAAGCATCCCTATCACAGACCAGAATAGTACTTGTAATGCCATCATCGGAAGACTCAACCTCTGTCTTGGCTGGTGTGAGCACGTGATTTTTGTCTAACATGAATTACTCCCACAAAACCAAAACAAAAATTGTCTATTTTACGTTGTGTATTTTTTGTGAAATTTCGTGTTATTTTTGGTAATTGTTTTCATTTGTATATGCATGATTATATGTGTTTAAATTAATAAAAATACAAAAATAGGTCGTATTTGCATTTTGATCTAACTTTGCAATTAGGAGTAGTTAAGTTTATTTTACAAAAATAAAATAAAAATCACAAAAATATGTATTTTTGCATTTTTAGAATTTAATGTCCCAATTGTATTTTTAATGTTTATTTAATTATATGTGATAATTACTATTAGAAGTTAATTAGTATTTTGACAAGTTAATTTGGTTTTGTAAGTTAATTTAGTATTTTTAGAATTTTAGTTTTATTTTAAAGAAAACAAAAGAAAAGAAGCAAAATAGATTTAAATGAGTTCAAAATCGGATTGGGCCAATTCAAAATGCCAAATGAGGAGCCCAACCCAAATAACCCCTTACCCAAAACCCGGTCTGCCCAAAAACCCACCCGACCCAGTTCGAATTATCACTGACCAAACCCCACTCAATCTTCATTTTTGATTTTTCCAAAAACCCTAAAGACCCAACCTCATTTTTCCCCAGCGGCCGCCACAGTCACGACCCTCCCCCCCCACTTCATCTTCTTCGCTCCTCTTCCAAACAGCCACACAGTCGCCAGCCCCTCCCCCTCGCCGCTGCCGTCCACCGGCCGAGCACCAACGCCCACGCACCACCGCTATCCACGACCACCCCCATCGGGCCTTGACACCAAATAGCCACCCTCAACTATTACAGCAACCATGTCCGTGAACAATCACCAACAATCAAGCCTCAGCCTTTCAAGTCCCAATCAAAGCCCCCACGAACCCTAGAAGATGTTCAAGAAGGTTTGAAGATTTTTGAGGTTTAAACAGATTTTAATCGAGTTGCTCTCACTCGAGAACACCCGATTAAATTCGTTTAGCCTCAAAAAATTCCAAAATCCGAGTTGAATCCAAGGCTGCCGATTTCCTATTTCTTTGTTTAAGGTATTTCCTTTTTTATTCTTTTCGGCTTTTTATTTGTTTTGTGTCGATCAGTATGGTTTCAATTGTCGTTTTCGTTTTTTGTTGTTGTTTTGTTGTCAATTAATTTCTCTTCTGTTCTTCTATCAAAGACCTTTATTTGGTCAATCTTGTTTTCTGATTATTTGATTGTAAATGTGTCGTTATAGGATACGCACTCGTTTCGATTGACGTCGTCGAACATTTAGTTTTGTATTTCTTTCATTTTTCGGCCTAAGTGCTATGAATTGTGAGTTTGTTTGTCGACTTTATGTTATCGATTATACAAGTTGTAATTGACTGATTGAATGTCGTCGATTAGTTTGTAAGACTGTTTGTTAGAACATTTGGACAAAATTAGTATTGCGAATTTGATCCGAAGTCACCATTGAAATAAGATTTTTGGTTGGTTATGTTCTTGAATTAGGAAGATGGATTGGTTATAGCTGTTCAAAGTTTAACTTAAGTGGACTGCTGAATGGAACTTAATACACCCTTAAAGTAGTGAATAAACTACTTAAAGGGGGGCTGCCCATTAGTTGAAATCACAGCCTGTTTAAGCATTAAACAAGAATCATTTGAGTTTTAAATTGAAAATGTGCACTGCACATGAAGAAAGTTAATGGAATCTGCAGGACAGCTAAGTATTTCACTAAGTCTTTAAAACTTTAGAGTTTTTAAATGAAAATCATGCTTAAAACAGTGTTGGAATGGGCTGGACAGATGGGAATTGATTAAAAAAAGGGGGCTGCTATTTTGGTTTTGAAGGCTATAAAAGGAGTACCCGAAAAACAGAATAGGACTGACTGGAAACACAGAAGAACACACACACTGGACACTTACTGGAAAATAGAGAGAGCTGGAGAGAGTCCTTTTTGTTTGCACACACATATTTGATATCTTTCCAAGTCGTTGTGAGAAAGAAAAACTGTCGGATTTCTTGGAGAGTCTTTTGTTTGTTGAAACTGTTTTATGTGAGTTTCAAGAGTGATATTTAGCCAAAAGAAGAAAGGAAATCCTATCCCCTTATACTGTTGCATTGATTTTGGAGTCTCAAAACTGTTTTGAACAGTTTAAATCTTCCATCTTCGTTTCATTCGAATTGGATTCTGTCCGAAGTTATCTGAAAGTTGTTTGGGGCATATTTGTTAATGTTTTGGTGCTGAGTTGGTTGTTTGACATCTATAAGACTCTCAGCTTCGTTTTAGCCTACTTTTGGAATTTCATTCTACTACTAGCTTGTCACTGTCCCATCTTTGGTAGCCTTATTCATCGCTGGGACTTGCATTTCTGCTGTACTGTTTCTGATTGCTACTGCTACTGCTGCGTCTGACACCTTTTGCTCTTGAATTCCAGGTATATTCTTGTAACCATATTGGCCGAGAACAATTGAAAATTGACAAAGGAAGTTGATATAAAGACGTTGAAGCAGAATAGTTTACTTTTCTTTGCCTTTTGTTCAGTTTTTGTTCTATGATTTAGTAGTGTGGTTTTATTGTATCTTGTTATATAATTGGAATTGATTTGAGTTAAGTTTGTAGATAGTTTTGTAACTAGAACCTGAAGAAACTCATATGTTAGGCCTTTAGCTTTATTTGATTTCCCTAAATGATGAAGTATTTAGGATTGTTAAATGATTTATGTCTTTGATATTTTAAGCAATGCACCCTAGTTTACAATTCGTGCCAGCTTACTCAATATCTTACCAGATTCCATCATTGGACCATTATGTGTGAGTATGTTAGTCATCTAGGATTCGCGCACGAACTAATCTAGAGTTTAATTTAGGAGAATAACTGATTTCTTTCATATGTATGTAGGGGCCGCTCCAAGTTTACAGGTTAGATTAGATTTAAATGTTTGAGTGGATATTTCATTTCAAATTTGGCAATCTGCAGATTATGCATTTGAGTATTTAAATGAAGATTAACAACGGATTGGCTAAACATAGTGGGTTTGGATTTTATAAGATAGACGCTAGAATTTCAATAAGGGGTTTTAAGATCACCATTAGGTATTCTATTGCGTTAGCCAAGTAAAAAAAAGGAAAAAAAATAAATAAATAAATAAATTGGGACGCATTATATAATGAATAATCTTATGCCAAGTAATGAATCATGATGAAATACTCACATCCGGCATAGTTGATTAATTTTTTACTAGTTTACACTTTATTTTAGGCAATCTTTGCTCCTAAGTCAACAAACCGCAAAAATAAAATGTCATTTTGTATAGGGTTTAATTGGAAATAACCTTAAGGGATATACTCTTAAATAAATTGTTTTTTTTTGCCTAGTCTAACAATTGTTTTAATTGGCATAGTTTGAAGTAAGTAATCCGGACACATTTTTGACTTACTTATTTGTCAAAAGTCCGCGTCTATGTTGTAATTAGTTTTTCTTTTGGTACAGTCTCAAATTAATATAGCGGTTTAAAGTTTAATTATAGCATATAATTTATAAACATGTATAAAATTAGGTATTTTTAGCCATTTATAATAATTGAAGCGGCCGTGCTAGAACCACGGGATCCGGGGGTTCCTAACACCTTCCCTCGGGTCAACAGAATTCCTTACTTAGTATTTCTGGTTCACAGACTTCATTTGGAAAGTCTAAAATTTCCTCGATTCGGGATTTAAATAAATCGGTGACTTGGGATACCTTAATTTATTCCAAGTGGCGACTCCGAAATAAATAGAATAATCCTGTTTCGAATATTGTCACTTAAATTGGCAAAACTCCCTTACGCTTCTACCCCCGGGTAGTGGGCGCACCAAAAGGAGGTGTGACAGCTCTGGCGACTTTGCTGGGGATATCTAACCCAGAACCACTGGTTCAGGGTTTAAGAATTCGTGCTTTGAATAATTGTTGTATTTGGCTTATTTATTATCTGATTTTATTATATGTTTGTATTAATGTGCTAAATGTTGTTTTTACCGCTTTGATATTTTGTGAATTGTATATAAATTGTGCCGATACCCATTTTTCCTCTTCCGAGTCTTTTGAAATATAATATCGGGCATTTGCTGGACATAGCCCGTTTTTCTCAAGATAGCCGTGGTGCTTGGCACCCGGTGAAAGATTTGTAGTCACACATGTTTAGGCGGAGAGTTTTGTCAATTAAGCCGGAAAGCCATGCTACCGATGAACTGGCACTCTTCGGCTCGAGTTGTCCGCTCGAGTTAAAGCCAGTCTAGATATTTTTTCCAACAGGATGATGACTTAGAACAACAAAACCTTATGCCGGATCCCCGATAGGAACATTTATTTGCATCATGTGCATATTTGACTTAGGAGGCTCAACACAGGGGTTGGGCCTGTCTAGGACAAGTGTACCTGAAACAAAAGACCAACTTGTTGCATCTTTCTGTGTGTATTTATTTGTTTCGATCTTACATGCCGACCGATTTGTTAAAAAAAAATAGGGTAAGGAGTGGAAGATGTCAATCTAATGGAAAACGAGATGCTTTTCTTGAAAAATAATTTTTGAAAATGAAAAAAAAGAAAACAAAATGAAAAGAAAAAAAATCTCCGAATAAATTTTGTTAATTTTAAATAGTTAGCTTCTTTAAAATGTTTCATTTTGAAAATGCAAAAAAAAAAAAATTCCAAATAAATTTTCTTAGTTCCTTAGAAAATAATTTTTGAAAAATGCAAAATTTTTTTTTTTGATAGGTTAGTTTCTCTCAAAATAATTTGTTTTAGAAATGCTGTTTAAAAATAGTTTGTTTTCTTTTCTTTAAATGATTTAGTTCTTTTATTTCTGAACTACGCGGGTCTGATTCTCACCGGATGTGAGATACGTAGGAAAACCTCATTGGTTCCGACCCCAATTTAAAAAAAAATAAAAAAAACAAAAAAATAAAAAAATACTCTCGTTTAATTCCTTCATTAAATCTTTCTTTAGAAAATTCAAAAAAAAAAAAGAGAGTAAAAGTAGTTTAAAAAAACTAAAAAAATGGTTTCGTTCTTTCTACTGCTTTTCGTGAAATAAAAAGAAAATTTAATAAAAATCAAAATTTAAAAATATGGATTTTACTCCAAAGCAAATAAATTTTTATTTTTAGAAGTCTTTCTATCAAAAAGCAAAAGAAAAAGCAAAAAAAATAAATAAAAAAATAATAAAAAAGCAAAAAATGAATATATTTTCCTTTCTTCTTTTAAAGCATTTCTTTCAAGAATTAGTTGATTTACTCAATTCCCGGTTTTCCGAACTACGCCCGATCTGATTCATGCGGAGACATGATACGTAGGCAATCCACATAAGATTCGACCATCACTAAAAAAAAAAAGAAAAACAAAAAAAAGAGTGTAAAAGAAAATTGATAAAGAGGGTAAGAAGATGAAAACAAAGGAAAGTATAAGCCGGAATAACGCATTACAATCGATTACAAGTAGCAACACGATCAACTGTATAAGTGCATCACACCCAACGTGAGATTACTTATCCGTTATGTTGTTTCGGACTAACCGTTTGTTTGCCAAACTCCAGGTTTTAGAAAAGGGTGGTTGATTTTGTGGTACTCTGGCCTCACATTCATACTTCACGAGGTCCAAAGGAAAAGTTCAGCAACCCGTTGCTAAATCAAAAGAAAATACCCATCCATATTTCACAAGGTCGAAAAGAAGCGCCAACATGTCTTCAGAAATCCCCCTATCAACCGTTCCCGTTTTGGAAGAGAGTTCCGTGTCAGCCATTCCGGCTACTGAGTCAGCAACTGCATAAGAAAACAGAATTTTTGCGATGTCGAATGCTGGAGATGTTAGATGACTGGAATAACGGGAAAGAGCCCCCAAGTCTGATCCCTGGGTTCCCCGAACTATTCCTCAGGTCAAGTGGGATTTCTAATACTCCCACCAATTACCCACCTACTCTGTTTGGATATTCTAATGTTACAACCCTCTCCGAATCACCCTCCACTTCCTATACTCGGGTGACAACATTAGATACATCTACAAGAACATCTGTTGGTTTGCCTGTTCCAATCACGACGCATCCCGGCACGCATACTCCTTTCTTTGATTCCTCTTCTTTTACATTCCCGGCGCCACCCCTTCCACGGGATCCTACCCAGTTTGCCGCCAATGTCTATCCTCAGCTCATGCTAAGCCAAAATCCAAAAGCTCTCGAACGGGATGAAATGGCAAAAAGAATGAGCAGCTTGGAATAGAGTTTGAAAAACATGCAAGGTCTAGGCGGACAGAGGAGTGTTTCTTACGCAGATTTGTGCATGTTCCCACATGTCCATTTTCCCTCAATCTTTAAGACGCCGAAGTTCGAAAAGTATGACGGGCATGGCGACCCTATTGCTCATCTAAAGAAATACTGCAATCAATTGCGAGGTGCCGTCGGCATGGAAGAATTTCTGATGGCATATTTCGGAGAAAGCTTGATCGGGATAGCATCGGAATGGTACATGGATCAAGACATATCTCGATGGCACATCTGGGACGATTTGGCCAGAGATTTTGTGAAACAGTTCCAGTACAACATTGACATTGCGCCAGACAGGAATTCTTTATCGAACTTAAAGAAGAAACCCTCGGAAAGCTTCAGAGAATATGCTATCAAATGGCGAGAGCAAGCATCCAGGGTGAAACCCCCTATGGACGAAATAGAAATGGTCACTACTTTCCTCCGGGCTCAGGAACCAGACTATTTCCAGAACATGCTCTCAGCAATGGGAAAGCCTTTCGCAGAGGCGATCAAGATTGGGGAAATGGTAGAAAACGGTTTAAAGACAGGAAGGATTTTGAGTCAGGCAGCCATTCGAGCGACCTCCCAAGCAATCCAAGGAGGGTCTGGAGGAATAACAAAGGGTAGGATGAAAGAGGAAATATCCATGGCAACTTCGGGTGATAGAAGACACCACGCTCCTAGACCCTTCTTTTCAGAAGGAACCCCCCCAACATTATTACTCTGTTCAGGAAATGTCCTATATCCCTCAACCGTACGCGGTCATGAATGCTCAACCTTTTGCGCAACTGCAACAGCATGTCAGTATAAACCAAGCTCTATTTCCAAGAAATCAGCCTCCCTACCAGAACCACTATAATCCCCGACCTCCGCAGAATAACTTCCGTCCTTGGGAACAACCAAAGAAATCAAACTTTACCCCAATTGGTGAATCTTACTCTAATCTATTCCCGAAACTTGTTCAAATGGGTCTACTGCAGTCGGTTCCTCAGAATAGACAAAACCCGGCATCGCCTTCCTACAAAGCTGGTGTCAGGATGTGCATATCATTCAGAGGCAGAGGGCCACCATACTAATTACTGTTGGACTTTGAAACAAGCGGTGGAGAATTTAATAGAGCAAGGGAAGATTGTGTTGAAGGATGAGGATGTCCCAAATGTGACCAATAATCCGCTGCCTCTGCTCACAATAACGGGTCGATAGTTGGGATGATTTGTGAAGACGAAGAATTCAATCCAACGCTTAAGGCCATAATTGCTATTGCTGACATGGAAAGGAAGCCCAAGGCTGCCCCGAAACAAGAGAAAGGGGAAAAGAAAAGTAAAATCACTGAGTTAGAACCAGAAAAGGAAATTGGTGCACCTAAGCAAGCCTATGTGGCATGGGGGGCAATTAAGACATCACGGCTGAATGAGCCAGTGTTTGTTGGACGCGTACCACAAAAGCTTAAGGATCGTCAAGAGAAAGATAATGAGGATTTCATGACTGAAGAGAGTGAAGGAAAACATGAGGCAAAGCTCTGCGATGCCCACATGGTCGAGCCTGGGAAAGGGACTATCACCGTTGAGATGGGACCAAACACTAAACTCCCAAACTGAAAGGCTAGTCCATTCCCGATCAGGCGGAAGCCCGGTAAACTTGTCTTGCCGCATTTTTCTGCATCATGAGTTATTTCAGGGTGTAAATTGGATGTTTCTTTAAGTTTTTGTCTTTAAATTTCCGAATGTGAACCCTGTTTATCCTTTCGATTCCAAGAAATGAAATTAATATTTCATCGTCCATTTCCTTTTCTTTTGTTATTTTTGATTCTTTTAGATTTGTTTTAGTTTTCTTTTTCTCTTCTCTTTAGTTCAAATCGTGCAGCTTTAAATAACATGACATGCTTGCGGACTTCATGCCTAGATCCCAAAATGCTGTCAGACTTCAGAATAATGAATCGAGAGTTGAAATGCACAAAAGTTTATTTTGAGGAAATGAAACAAAGAATTGGAATAACTGAACAAAAATTGGTTCGCATACAAAAGGGGTGTGTTGTATTCAGGGAATACCCGAGTAATTATCCCAACAAAGAATGACCCATGCTTGCAACAAGAAAGTGCGGCCCAGGAATCTCGAAATAGAACAACCGGCGTTAAGGCGTATTCCCCCGCATTACCAATAAACAAAAGGAAAAATTCGCTCCTAATTGGAAGTATCCATACATCATCCGGAAAATATCACTAAGAGGAACACTGTATCTCGGAGACATTGACGGAAATGATCTTGAAACGGCAGTCAATACAGATACAGCGTAAAGGTACTATGTCAGGACTTCCTGCGGCGTTGGCTTTTGTATAATTGAGATGACGAAGGCTTTCTTTCTTGCTACCCTAAACACTATGAATCCTTTGTAAAACCCTTTGAGCCGGTTACCTTTCTTTGGCTACCCTCTTTGGAATCCAAATCAAAAAAAAAAAAAAAAAAACAAAACAAAACAAAGCACCTGAACTACATTCTGACTTGATTCCGAAAGGATACGGTAGGCAACCTCTCCCTGAGGTTCAGTCACACCAAAACCAAAATCCCAATTTCCCCAAAAATTGAAACTGGGGCAGATGATATGACGGTTCAGTTTAGATCCGTCAAGATGATTCCAGAGTTGTAATTCCATTCAATTTCCTTTTTTATCCAAAGACCTTGTTCAAGTCCTTCAGATCAATTGGCAAAGGCAAAGAAGTGAAGAATGTCATTGACGGAAAATCTGACACAGCCTGAATTGAGAGAAATAAAATGAGAGAGTCCTATCGGTGAAAACCTTCGGGCACCATAAGGCGATGGCGATTGGAGAAGCTAAAAATAAGAGAGTCCGTTTAGTGAAAACTCGCAAAGAGCACTATCAGGCGACAGTGAGAAGAGAAATAAGAGGGATCGATTGGCGAAAACCCGAAAAGGGCGTCGCCAACCAAAAAGAAGACGTCCATTCACTAAAAGAATTTTGGCAAGGTTCCCTGGTTTTGAAATTGCGAATCAATAGGTTCATAAGAAGTTGGAAAGTTTATGTGGGCCAGGCGTCCAGTCCAAGAAGCATGTCATGTTTATTTGGAGTCGGCATGCATCCCAGATGAGTTTTTTTTCCCCGAAAGGGACGCTTCTCTTTAAACTCATTTTCTTGCTTTTTGTATAGTTATTCTTTGAATCCCTTTTGGTTTAATTTTAATTCTGAAACTATTACAAAAAAAGGCGGCATGACCGGTTTTACATGACTCCATTTGGTTAAAAAAAAGTTGAAGAAAAAAACCAGCCTCAGTGGTGTACTGATACAATCCCCGATTTGATCGTAATGATCGATTGTTTCCAAAGGAACCGATGTTAGGAAGAAAATAGAAATCAAAGGCTAGGGTCTTAGAAGAAACAGAATGAGGCAGAAGGACAGAGCCTACACAGAAAATCCTCGTGGAATCCCGAGGATGAACCCGATCAGTTTGAAAAGAAGTCACCTCCAAAGACAATTGATAGCAAAGTTCTCAATAGAAATGGGGCTAGGATCAAGCAATGAAGATAATCAAGGCCACAAAGTCAACTACTTTTTCAACTAATAAAATGTTCTTTGTTGAAAGAAGGTCTACTTAATTGTGCAAGAAGAAGGTACAACTCAAAGAAGTGAAGTACTCAAGCATTGAAATGGCTCTGGAACAAGGAAAGCGCATAAAAAGGGAAGTTTCTTTTCAAAAGCTTTATCTTATGCATTTGTTGATGATTAAAAAAAAAAAAAAGAAAAGAAAATACTTAAAAGAAGACCCAAAAGGAAGAATAAAAGAAAAGAAAATGAAAACTTTAAAAAGAGAATCAAATCATGTTAGTTCAATATCCGTTTGGACCCCGGTCAAAAAATCGAGGGTCTCTCCGGCCGGAAAGCCATGAGACATTGCTTTTGAATTCCGGCCAGAAAGCCGTGAAACTTTTACCCCCGGTCAGAAAACCGAGGATCTCCGAGTCAGAAAACCGCGGAGCCATTTATTTTAACCCCGGCCAAAAAACCGAGGGTCTGACGACCAAAAAACCGTTAGACATTGTTTGAATTCCGGTCAGAAAGCCGTGAAACTTTTATCCCCGGTCAGAAAACCGAGGATCTCCCAGTCAGAAAATTGCAGAGCCATTTATTTTAACCCCGACCAAAAAACCGAGGGTCTGGCGGCCCAAAAACCGTTAGACATTGTTTAATTCCGGCCAGAAAGCCGTTGAAACTTTTATCCTCGGTCAGAAAACCGAGGATCTCCCAGTCAGAAAACTGCGGAGCCATTTATTTTAACCCCGGCCAAAAAACCGAGGGTCTAGCGGCCCAAAAATTGTTAGACATTGTTTGAATTCCGGCCAGAAAGCCGTTGAAACTTTTATCCCCGGTCAGAAAACCGAGGTTCTCCCAGTCAGAAAACTGCGGAGCCATTTATTTTAACCCCGGCCAAAAAACCGAGGGTCTGGCAGCCAAAAAACCATTAGACATTGTTTGAATTCCGGCCAGAAGCCGCGAAACTTTTATCTCCGGTCAGAAAACCGAGGATCTCCCAGTCAGAAAACGGCGGAGCCATTTACTTGAACCCCGGCCAAAAAACCGAGGGTCTAACGGCAAAAAAACCGTTAGACATTGTTTGAATTCCGGCCAGAAAGCCGTGAAACTTTTATCCCCGGTCAGAAAACTGAGGATCTCCCAGTCAGAAAACTGCGGATCCATTTCTTTTAACCCCGGCTAAAAACCGAGGGTCTGGCGGCAAGAAACCGTTAGACATTATTTGAATTCCGGCCAGAAAGCCGCGAAACTTTTATTCCCGGTCAGAAAACCGAGGATCTCCCAGTCAGAAAACTGCGGAGCCATTTATTTTAACCCCGGCCAAAAAACCGAGGGTCTAGCGGCCAAAAACCGTTAGACGTTGTTTGAATTCCGGCCAGAAAGCCGTGAAACTCTTCTTCAAAATCCCGGCCAGAATCTCCCAGTCAAAAAACTGCGGAGCCATTTATTTTAATCCCGGCCAAAAAACCGAGGGTCTGGCGAACCAAAAACCGTTTGACATTGTTTGAATTCCGGCCAGAAAGTCGTTGAAACTTTTATCCCCAGTGAGAAAACCGAGGATCTCCCAGTCAGAAAACTGCGAAGCCATTTATTTTAACCCCGGCCAAAAACCGAGGGTCTAGCGGCCAAAAACCGTTAGACATTGTTTGAATTCCGGCCAGAAAGCCGTGAAACTCTTCTTCAAAATCCCGGCCAGAAAGCCGTGGAACGTTTATTTGTGAAACTATGATTTTCTTAACCAATACCAAAGAGTCTTTTAGTCACTTTCTGTGTCACAACTAACTCACGAAAGTTTCATAGCAAAACTGGGGCAGAAAAATTTCGTTCGTTTGTTTGTTTTGTTGTCTAAATAGGTTTGACCTCGGAATCAAGGATCGAGATAACCTACGAGTTGAACATCAATCCTGCATGAAGAAAAGAAGAAAAGAACCAAAAGAAAACGAGTCCAAATGTTGGAGTAAACAAAAGCGCGGATTGCTCAGAATCTGATTGAAGTAACAAGCTACGCCGACTCCGTTTCACTCAATGTTACATAAATAAACAAGCGCGTACAGCTTGTTGAGCATCAAGATTCAGATCGAGGTCTACAATAAATCAGCTAAGATTCAAGATCAAGTTTTCAAGAGAATCATAGATAGGAATCTTGTACTTCATAGTTTGATAGCATAACTAGTTCAGCTTTAATTTCTTTTTTGGTGTAATAAGGAGGTCAGTAAGCAGTAAGCAGCAACAGCAGCAACGATAGCAACAGTAACAGCAAAGTGTCAGTCCACGGTAGTCCCAGCTACCAAAACTTCCCGAACTACATTGACCTGATTCCTGTGCAGCCCAGGATATGTAGGAAGCCTCCCGAAGCAAAGGCTCGGTCAAGATCTTTCCAAAATGCTTCACACGGAGTGCTCGAACGGACAAAAATTACTCGTACTTGCTCATTATTCTTTGCACGAAAACTCTTCGCGTTTCCACACAAAGAGGGGCAGCTGTGAGCACATGATTTTTGTCTAACATGAATTACTTCCACAAAACCAAAACAAAAATTGTCTATTTTACGTTGTGTATTTTTGTGAATTTTTGTGTTATATTTGGTAATTGTTTGCATTTGTATATGCATGATTATATGTGTTTAAATTAATAAAAATACAAAAATAGGTCGTATTTGCATTTTGATCTAACTTTGCAATTAGAAGTAGTTAAGTTTATTTTACAAAAATAAAAAAAATCACAAAATATGTATTTTTGCGTTTTTAGAATTTAATGTCCCAATTATATTTTTAATGTTTATTTAATTATATGTGATAATTACTATTAGAAGTTAATTAGTATTTTGACAAGTTAATTTGGTTTTGTAAGTTAATTTAGTATTTTTAGAATTTTAGTTTTATTTTAAAGAAAACAAAAGAAAAGAAGCAAAATAGATTTAAATGAGTTCAAAATCGGATTGGGCCAATTCAAAATGCCAAATCAGGAGCCCAACCCAAATAACCCCTTACCCAAAACTCGGTCTGCCCAAAAACCCACCCGACCCAGTTCGAATTATCACTGACCAAACCCCACTCAATCTTCATTTTTGATTTTTCCAAAAACCCTAAAGACCCAACCCCATTTTTCCCCAGCGGCCGCCACAGTCACGACCCCCCCCCACTTCATCTTCTTCGCTCCTCTTCCAAACAGCCACACAGCCGCCAGCCCCTCCCCCTCGCCGCTGCCGTCCACCGACCGAGCACCAACGCCCACGCACCACCGCTATCCACGACCACCCCCATCGGGCCTTGACACCAAATAGCCACCCTCAACTATTACAGCAACCATGTCTGTGAACAATCACCAACAATCAAGCCCCAGCCTTTCAAGTCCCAATCCAAGCCCCCACGAACCCTAGAATATGTTCAAGACGGTTTGAAGATTCTTGAGGTTTAAACAGATTTTAATCGAGTTGCTCTCACTTGAGAACACCCGATTAAATCCGTTTAGCCTCAAACAATTCCAAAATTCGATTTGAATCCAAGGCTGCCGATTTCGTATTTCTCTGTTTAAGGTATTTCCTTTTCTATTCTTTTCGGCTTTTTATTTGTTTTGTGTCGATCAGTATGGTTTCAATTGTCGTTTTCGTTTTTTGTTGTTGTTTTGTTGTCGATTAATTTCTCTTCTGTTCTTCTATCAAAGACCTTTATTTGGTCAGTTTTGTTTTCTGATTATTTGATTGTAAATGTGTCGTTGTAGGATACGCACTCGTTTCGAATAGCGTCGTCGAACATTTAGTTTCGTATTTCTTTCATTTTTCGGCCTAAGTACTATGAATTGTGAGTTTGTTTGTCGACTTTATGTTATCGATTATACAAGTTGTAATTGACTGATTGAATGTCGTCGATTAGTTTGTAAGACTGTTTGTTAGAACATTTGGACAAAATTAGTATTGCGAATTTGATCCGAAGTCACCATTGAAATAAGATTTTTGGTTGGTTATGTTCTTGAATTAGGAAGATGGATTGGTTATAGTTGTTCAAATTTTAACTTAAGTGGACTGCTGAATGGTGCTCAATACACCCTTAAAGTAGTGAATAAACTGATTAAAAGGGGGCTGCCCATTAGTTGAAATCACAGCCTGTTTAAGCCTTAAACAAGAATCATTTGAGTTTTAAATTGAAAATGTGCACTGCACATGAAAAAAGTTAATGGAATCTGCAGGACAACTAAGTATTTCACTAAGTCTTTAAAACTTTAGAGTTTTTAAATGAAAATCATGCTGAAAACAGTGTTGGAATGGGCTGGACAGATGGGAATTGATTAAAAAAAAGGGACTGCTATTTTGGTTTTGAAGGCTATAAAAGGAGTACCCGAAAAATAGATAGGACTGACTGGAAACACAGAAGAACACACACACTGGACACTTACTGGAAAATAGAGAGAGCTGGAGAGAGTCCTTTTTGTTTGCACACACATATTTGATATCTTTCCAAGTCGTTGTGAGAAAGAAAAACTGTCGGATTTCTTGGAGAGTCTTTTGTTTGTTGAAACTGTTTTAAGTGAGTTTCAAGAGTGATATTTAGCCAAAAGAAGAAAGGAAATCCTATCCCCTTATACTTTTGCATTGATTTTGGAGTCTCAAAACTGTTTTGAACAGTTTAAATCTTCCATCTTCGTTTCATTCGAATTGGATTCTGTCCGAAGTTATCTGAAAGTTGTTTGGGGCATATTTGTTAATGTTTTGGTGCTGAGTTGGTTGTTTGACATCTATAAGACTCTCAGCTTCGTTTTAGCCTACTTCCGGAATTTCATTCTACTACTAGCTTGTCACCGTCCCATCTTTGGTAGCCTTATTCATCGCTGGAACTTGCATTTCTGCTGTACTGTTTCTGATTGCTACTGCTACTGCTGCGTCTGACACCTTTTGCTCTTGAATTCCAGGTATATTCTTGTAACCATATTGGCCGAGAACAATTGAAAATTGACAAAGGAAGTTGATATAAAGACGTTGAAGCAGAATAGTTTACTTTTCTTTGCCTTTTGTTCAGTTTTTGTTCTATGATTTAGTAGTGTGGTTTTATTGTATCTTGTTATATAATTGGAATTGATTTGAGTTAAGTTTGTAGATATTTTTGTAACTAGAACCTGAAGAAACTCATATGTTAGGCCTTTAGCTTTATTTGATTTCCCTAAATGATGAAGTATTTAGGATTGTTAAATGATTTATGTCTTTAATATTTTAAGCAATGCACCCTAGTTTACAATTCATGTCAGCTTACTCAATATCTTACCAGATTCCATCATTGGACCATTATGTGTGAGTATGTTAGTCATCTAGGATTCGCGCACGAACTAATCTAGAGTTTAATTTAGGAGAATAACTGATTTCTTTCATATGTATGTAGGGGCCGCTCCATGTTTACAGGTTAGATTAGATTTAAATGTTTGAGTGGATATTTCATTTCGAATTTGGCAATCTGCAGATTATGCATTTGAGAATTTAAATGAAGATTAACAACGGATTGGCTAAACATAGTGGGTTTGGATTTTATAAGATAGAAGCTAGAATTTCAATAAGGGGTTTTAAGATCACCATTAGGTATTCTATTGCGTTAGCCAAGTAAAAAAAAAGGAAAAAATAAATAAATAAATAAATAAATTTGGACGCATTATATTATGAATAATCTTATGCCAAGTAATGAATCATGATGATATACTCACATCCGGCATAGTTGATTAATTTTTTACTAGTTTACACTTTATTTTATGCAATCTTTGCTCCTAAGTCAACAAACCGCAAAAATAAGATGTCATTTTGTATAGGGTTTAATTGGAAATAACCTTAAGGGATATACTCTTAAATAAATTGTTTTTTTTGCCTATTCTAACAATTGTTTTGTCACGACCCGGATTTTTCACCAACATCGGGATCGTGAGGGCGCCTATTCGTGGTAGCTAGATAAGCCTTTGTATTCATACTATCCTTTTTTTAACATAATTTTATAATTTATTTATCAACAAACCACAACTTTAATCAAATAAGTGCGGAATACTTTATCGAAATAGAAATAACTAATTACAAGGTGAAAATCATACTGATATCCTCTACCCAAGACGTGGAGTCACCAACTCACGAACTACTATTGAGTACTACACATAAAAGTTTGAAAGAAATATAACATAATTCTGTTTGTCTCGGAACAATGAGACTACAGCTAGTAACATAAATAAAGAGAGAGACGCCGGGCCTGCGGACGTCTGCAAGCTACCTTGGTCTCAAATGTGATCAACTCCCACGCAATCGATTTACTGCTCCTGCTCCTGATCGTAACCTGGACCTGTGCAAAAACGCACAGAAGTGTAGTATCAGCACAACCGACCCCATGTGCTGGTAAGTGCCTGGCCTATCCCGGCGAAGTAGTGACAAGCCTAGGACCGGACACCCACATAAACCTGTGCAATTTAATATATATGTATACCACAGAATAACAAGAAATAACCAAGTAATAACACAAGAAGGAATATCTCAAAGAATTCAACAATTAACAACAGTTAATAAGTTCACAAGGAAAACAAAGTATAATGGAAAACACATGTAATATCAAGTCAAGGAATAGCAAACAGTTGCACGGCATCACCCTTCGTACTTTTACTCTCATCCTCACCAAATAAGCAAATAAAGTACACGACATCACCCTTCGTGCTTTTACTCTCATCCTCACATCCATAGTATGGCATGATCCTTCGTACATGGTTCAATAACAGGGCACGGCATGATCCTTCGTGCATAATCAATAAAACATGGCACAGCATTAACCTTCGTGCATAAATAATAAAACATGGCACGACATCACCCTTCGTGCATTATCACTCTTCCTCACCCAAATAACAATCACAGTTAAGGGCAAAGAAAGAAACAGTAATTCATAAACCGTCCCAACAAGGGCAATCAATAATCATCTTCACAACAAGTCTCGACCAGGGACAACAATTCATCTGCAAATATGTCTCACAATAAACATTATCAACGACTCACGGTCATACTAGACGCCAGTGTATGGATGCTCGTCACCACAGCCCATACACCGCACTCGATCACATAACACATAGCATATAATCCTATTCCCTCAAGCTAGGATAGAACAAACACTTACCTCGAATGTTTATGAACAATTCAATCCATGGCAATGTCTTTTTCTTTCAAATTTGGCTCCAATCCAATCGTATCTATACACAATTGATTTAATATCATCAATACTACTCAACAAACTAATTCATAAGGCCAATTACAACTTTTACAACATTCTCCCCGGAATAGTGAATTTTGACCCCGGGCCCACATGGTCGAAACTCGGGGTTAGGACCAAAATCCGGTTACCCATCCCCCCACGAGTTCATGTATATGATTTGTTTCAAAATCGGACCTCAATTCGAGGTCCAATTTCCCAATTTATGAAAAACCATATATTCTAACAAAAACAAGAAATTCTACCATGAAAACCTTTGATTTCTATTGAAAAACATGTTGAATGATGTTAGGAATTGAAAGAATTAAGTAAAAAGTGACTTGCAATTGTTTTGATGAAGAAGGAATCCGTGAAGAATCGCAAATGGGTGTTTTTGGTTTGTAAAAAGTGAAGAAATGAACCGAAAATCGTGTTTTACAGGTCTCTGTGTTCGCATTTGCGAACATGGGTTCGCAATTGCGAACCCCGACCAATTTCTGGAGTTTGAAAAATAAGCTAAGGCTGGGAAGTTCGCATTTGCGAACATTTGTTCGCATTTGCGAACAGTTCGCATTTACTGGGGGTTTCGCATTTGCGAAATAAGGTTCGCATTTGCGAACCGGCAGGCTTATGGGCTTTGTCGCAGTTGCGACACATTCTTCGCAATTGCGAAGACAGGCAATTACTGAAGGCCTCGCATTTGCGAGGTTAAGTTCGCAATTGCGAACTCTGGTCCAGGTGTACCAGTGTCGCATTTGCGACACTTTGTTCGCATTTGCGAACTGGGCTGGTTCTAGCAGGCATCACATTTGCGATAATGGGTTCGCATTTGCGAACCCAGCCTTGAACTGCCGAGAAATTCTTCGCATTTGCGAGAAATTCTTCGCAAATGCGAAGCCAACAGCTGGGTGAAAAACCAGCAGTGCATAAATTTAGAAATTGATCCTACGGCCTATCAAATCTTTACCCGAGCCTCCCGGGCTCCAAACCAAACATGTACACAACCTCAAAAACACATTATGAACCTGTTCGTGCGATCACATCGCCAATATCACGTCGTTTTCATCAAATCAAGCCTCAAATTCATGATTTTCATACTTTTGGTTTTCAAAACTTTCAAACTTGGAACTCAAGGTCCAAAACATCTCAAACGACATCCGAATGTCACCAAACTTTACGGAAATCACATATATAATATTTAAGACTTGTACCGGGCGTCGGAACCAAAATACGAGCCCGATACCAAGGTCAATTAATTCATTTCCTTTAACAATTACATCAAAAACAATTTCATAGAAAAATTCATAACTTGGGCTCTAGGCCTCAGAATTCGACTCCGGACGCATGTCCAAGTCCCATATTTTCCTACGGACCTCTCGGGACCATCCAATCTCGGGTCCGGATCCGTTTACCAAAAATGTTGATCGAAGTCAACCATATCAATATTAATATCATTTTTATCCAAATTTCTCATAGAATTCATATTTTCTATCACAAAATCTTTCCGGCTACATGCTCGGATCGTGCACGTAAATAGAGGCAACATGGAATGAGGTTTTCAAGGCCTCAGAAGCTCGAAATGATTAATTAAATAAGTGATGACCCTTTGGGTCGTCACAATCTCCACCTCTAAAACAACCGTTCGTCCTCGAACGGACAAAAGAAAGAAGTACATGAGTCGGGAAACAAGTGTGGGTAGCGGCTCCGCATAACAGACTCGGACTCCTAGGTCGATGCCTCAGGAGGCTGACCTCTCCACTGAACACGCACAGAAGGATAACTCTTCGACCTCAACTGTCGAACCTGCCGGTCTAGAATGGCCACCGGCTCCTCCTCGTGAGATAGATCATTGTCCAATTGGACAGTACTGAAGTCTAACACATGTGTGGGATTGCCGTGGTATCTCCGAAGCATAGATACGTGAAAAACTGGATGCACGGCTGATAAGCTCGGCGGCAAAGCTAATCTGTAAGCCACCCCTCCCACTCTGTCTAGAATCTCAAACGGACCAATATACCTAGGGCTGAGCTTGACCTTCTTCCCGAACCTCATCACGCCCTTCATAGGCGACACTCGGAGCAATAGTCATTCACCAACCATGAAATCTACATCTCGAACCTTACGATCCGCATAAGTCTTCCGCTTGGACTGAGCTGAACGCAATCTCTCCTGAATAGTCTTGACCTTATTCAAGGCCTCCTGAACTAAGTCTGTACCCAACAACCGAGTCTCTCCCGGTTCAAACCATCCAACTGGCGATCGACATCGCCTACCATACAACGCCTCATACGGGGCCATCTGGATGCTAGACTGGCAGCTGTTATTGTAGGCGAACTCTGCTAATGGCAGAAACTAGTCCCACGAGCCTCCGAAATCAATAACACAGGCTCGAAGCATGTCCTCTAGAATCCGAATAGTCCTTTCGGACTGGCCATCCGTCTGAGGATGAAATGCTGTACTCAACTGAACCTGGGTGCCTAACTCCTGCTGGACCGCTCTCCAGAACCGCGAGGTAAACTGCGTACCCCGATCAGAGATAATAGATACCGGCACTCCATGGAGACGAACAATCTCCCTAATGTAAACCTCCGCTAACCTCTCCGACGAGTAGGAGACAGATACTGGAATAAAGTGTGCTGACTTGGTCAGCCTATCAACAATGACCCAAATAGCATCAAATTTCCTCCGAGTCAAAGGAAGTCCAGTAACTTAGTCCATAGTGATCCGCTCCCATTTCCACTCGGGAATTTCAATCCTCCGGAATACACCACCAGGTCTCTAGTGCTCATATTTCACCCGCTGACAATATAGACACCGAGCGACATACGCAATGATATCTTTCTTTATTCTGCACCACCAATAGTGTTGCCGTAAGTCCTGGTACATCTTCGCGGTGCCTGGGTGAATAGAATACCGCGAACTGTGGGCCTCTGCTAAGATCAACTCTCGAATCCCTTCGACATTGGGTACGCAAACTCGACCCTGCAATTTCAATACCCCATCATCATCTAGGTTTACCTGTGTGGCACCTCCCCGCTGTATTGTATCCCTCAACTCACACAAATGAGGATCATCAAATTGCCTCTCACGGATACGCTCAAATAAAGAAGAACGAGCGACCGTGCAGGCTAACACCCTGCTAGGCTCAGAAATGTCTAATCTCACGAACCGGTTGGCTAAGGCCCGGACATCTAGAGCTAATGGTCTCTGACTGACCGGAATGTATGCAAGACTACCCATGCTGGCGTACTTTCTACTCAAAGCATCGGCCACCACATTGGCCTTACCTGGGTGATATAAGATAGTAACATCATAGTCTTTTAGCAACTCTAACCATCTCCGCCGTCGTAGATTCAACTCCTTTTGCTTGAACAAGTACTGTAGGCTTTTGTGATCAGTGTACACCTCACATGTCACACCATATAGATATTGCCTCCACATCTTTAAGGCATGAACCACCGCTGCCAACTCAAGATCATGAACTGGACAAATCTTCTCATGTATTTTCAACTGCCTCAAAGCATAGGCAATAACCTTACCATCCTGCATCAATATCGCTCCAAGCCCTGTATGGGATGCGTCACAGTAAACTGTATAAGGTACTGCACCCGTAGGTAGTATCAGCACTGGTGCTGTAGTCAAAGCTATCTTGAGCTTCTAAAAGCTCGCCTCGCACTCATCTAACCACTAGAACTGGGCACCCTTCTGAGTTAACCCGGTCATCGGGGCTGCAATAGAAAAAAACTCCTCTACAAATCGACGGTAGTAACCTGCTAATCCCAAGAAACTCCGGATCTCAGTCACTGAAGCTGGTCGAGGCCAATTCTGGACTGCCTCAATCTTCTTTGGGTCTACCCGAATACCTTCCACCGATACAATGTGACCCAGAAATGCTACCGAACTCAGCTAGAACTCACATTTAGAAAATTTGGCATATAGCTGGTAATCTTTCAGAGTCTGAAGAACCACTCCGAGGTGCTGCTCGTGCTCTTCCTGGCTGCGGGAGTACACCAAGATGTCATCTATATAGACTATCACGAACAGATCTAAGTAAGGCCTGAATACCCGATTCATCAACTCCATGAATGCTGCTGGGGCATTGGACAACCCGAAGGACATGACCAAGAACTCATAATGCCCATATCTAGAGCGAAAGGTCGTCTTAGGAATGTCAGCCGCCCTGATCTTCAGCTGATGGTAGCCTGACCTCAAGTCTATCTTAGAGAATACCCTCGCTCCCTGGAGCCGGTCAAACAAATCATCAATCCTCGGCAGTGGATACTTATTCTTTATTGTCACTTTGTTTAATTGCCGGTAATCAATACACATCCGCATCGAGCCATCTTTCTTCTTTACAAATAATATAGGTGCTCCCTAGGGGGAAACACTGGGCCTGATAAAGCCCTTCTCAAGAAGGTCCTGCAACTGATCTTTCAACTCTTTTAGCTCCGGCGGGGCCATACGATAGGGTGGAATATAGATGGGCTGAGTGCCCGGTGCCAGATCAATACAGAAATCAATATCCCTGTCGGGTGGCATGCCCGGCAGGTCTGAAGAAAAAACCTCAAGAAACTCCCGTACAATAGGGACTGACTCAATGGATGGAACCTCTGCGTTGGAATCACGAACATAAGCCAGATAAGCTAGACACCCTTCTCGACCATGCGTCGAGCCTTAACATAGGAAATAACAGTGCGAACGGAGTGGCTTGAGGTACCTTTCCACTCTAGTCGGGGTGATTCTGGCAAGGCTAAGGTCACAGTCTTAGCATGACAATCTAGAATAGCATGGTATGGGGACAACCAGTCCATCCCTAATATGACATCAAAATCCACCATATCCAAAAGCAACAGATCAACACGGGTCTCAAGACCCCCAAATATAACTACGCACGAACGATGCACCCGGTCGACTACAATGGAATCACCCATCGGTGTAGACACATAAACTGGAATATCCAGAGCATAGCTGGGCATGACCAAATACGGTGCAAAGTAGGAAGACACATATGAATATGTAGATCCAGGGTCAAATAATACTGAAGCACCTCTGCCACACACAAGAATGGTACCTGTAATCACGACATCTGATGCCTCTGCCTCTGGCCTGGCTGGTAAAGCATAGAATCGGGGATCTGCACCTCCCCTCTGAGCTGCGTCTCTAGGACGACCATCAACTGGCTGACCTCTACCTCTGGCTGGACGGTCTCCACCTCTACGGTCTCGACCTCCACCTCTATAATCTCTACCCCCGCCTTTGGCTGGCTGGGCAGGCTGAGGGTCAGCTGGGGCCTGAATCATAGGACGAGGACCTCGCTGCTGAGAGTTGCCCGCTGCTAAAGGGCAATACCTGATAAAATGACTTGGGTCACCACAACCGTAGCAACTCTTGGACTGATAGGGCTGCTGGCCCTGACGACCTGAATCGCCTCCACGAACACTCTGAAGTGGCTGAGCATTAATAGGAAGCTGGTCTGAATGATGCCCCCGAAAACCACGATCACCTGGTCCTCCCTGTGAAGCCTGAAGGGCGGAATGAAAAGGCCTGGAAGACTGGCCTCTATCAAAGGATTCTCTGCGCCACCAGAGGAAGAACCACCAAACCTGCCTGAATGACGAGGCCTCTTGTCTGAAGAATAACCGCCTCCCCGAGCAAGAGCCATTTCAACTCTTCGTGCTGCATTGGCTGCCTCCTGAAATGATATGTCACTCCCCACGCCCATAGCCATCTAGAGTCTAATTGGCTGATTAAGCCCATCTATAAACCTGCGGACCCTCTCCCGCTCTGTGGGAAGTATCACCACTGCATGACGAGCCAAATCGACAAATCTCGTCTCATACTGTGTGACCTTCATAGTGCCCTGATGGAGGCGCTCAAACTGCCTCCGAAGTACATCCCGCTGAGTAGCAGGGAGAAACTTCTCCATAAATAGTTCCGCAAACCGATCCCATGATAAAGCTGGGGACCCTGCTGGTCGAGTCAAGCAATAATCTCTCCACCAAGTCTTGGCGGATCCTGCAAGTCTGAAGGTACAGAAATCAACTCCGTTTGACTCCACGATCCCCATAGTCTTGAGAATCTCATGGCAACTGAATAAAAAGTCCTGAGGATCCTCTGATGCGGCTCCACTGAATGTAGTGGTAAACAGCTTGGAGAACCGATCAAGTCTCCATAAAGAATCAGAAGTCATGGTCGCTCCATCTCCGGCATGAGCCGTGGTACCTGACTGAGTGGCCACAGCTGGCTGAACCACTGGTGCCTGAGGCTGAGGACCTACTGGCTCCGGAGTACGAGCAATAAGAGTTTGGGCCCCTTCTCCAGCCTGAGAAGCGGCCGGTGCAACTAATAATAAGCCCGCTCTAGCAATGCTGTCCATAAATCCCGCTATTCTGACCAAAGCCTCCCGAAGATCCGGGGTAAATAAAGCCTCTCCTGGGACCTGAGCTGGGCCCACTGGAGCTGCTGGGACTGGAACCTCCTCGTCAATCTCAATATGAGGCTCCTCCTTTGGAGTAGCTGCCTGGGGCTGAGCTCCACCCCTACCACGGCCTCTCATACGCACGATAAGAAAGAACAAATGAGAGACTCTTTCCTAACTCAATAGACTCTGGAGGACAAGTACAGACGTCTCCGTACCTACCTTTCAAACTCTACTAAGCTTGTTCGTGAGTGGTGAGACCTATGTAACCTAGAGCTCTGATACCAACTTGTCACGACCCGAATTTTTCACCAACATCGGGATCGTGAGGGCGCCTACTCGTGGTAGCTAGGCAAGTCACTGTATTCATACTATCCTGTTTTTAACACAATTTTATAATTTATTTATCAACAAACCACAACTTTAATCAAATAAGTGCGGAATACTTTATCGAAATAGAAATAACTAATAACAAGGTGAAAATCATACTGACATCCTCTACCTAAGACGTGGAGTCACCAACTCACAAACTACTATTGAGTACTACATATAAAAGTTTGAAAGAAATATAACATAATTCTGTTTGTCTCGGAACAATGAGACTACAACTAGTAACATAAATAAAGAGAGAGACGCCGGACTTGCGGACGTCTGCAAGCTACCTTGGTCTCAAATGTGATCAACTCCCACGCAATCGATTTACTGCTGCTGCTCCTGATCGTAACCTGGACCAGTGCAAAAACGCACAGAAGTGTAGTATCAGCACAACCGACCCCATGTGCTGGTAAGTGCCTGGCCTATCCCGGCGAAGTAGTGACAAGCCTAGGACAAGACACCCACATAAACCTGTGCAATTCAATATATATGTATACCACAGAATAACAAGAAATAACCAAGTAATAACACAACAAGGAATATCTCAAAGAATTCAACAATTAACAACAGTTAATAAGTTCACAAGGAAAATAAAGTATAATGGAAAACACATGTAATATCAAGTCAAGGAATAGCAAACAGATTGCACGGCATCACCCTTCGTGCTTTTACTCTCATCCTCACCAAATAAGCAAATAAAGTACACGGCATCACCCTTCGTGCTTTTACTCTCATCCTCACATCCATAGTACGGCATGATCCTTCGTACATGGTTCAATAACAAGGCACAGCATGATCCTTCGTGCATAATCAATAAAACATGGCACGACATTAACCTTCGTGCATAAATAATAAAACATGGCACGGCATCACCCTTCGTGCATTATCACTCTTCCTCACCCAAATAACAATCACAAGTTAAGGGCAAAGAAAGAAACAGTAATTCATAAACCGTCCCAACAAGGGCAATCAATAATCATCTTCACAACAAGTCTCGACCAGGGACAACAATTCATCTGCAAATATGTCTCACAATAAACATTATCAACGACTCACGGTCATACTAGACGCCAGTGAATGGATGCTCGTCACCACAGCCCATACACCGCACTCGATCACATAACACATAGCACATAATCATATTCCCTCAAGCTAGGATAGAACAAACACTTACCTCGAATGTTTATGAACAATTCAATCCGTGGCAATGTTTTTTTCTTTCAAATTTGGCTCCAATCCAATCGTATCTATACACAATTGATTTAATATCATCAATACTACTCAACAAACTAATTCATAAGGCCAATTACAACTTTTACAACATTCTGCCCGGAATAGTGAATTTCGACCCCCGGCCCACATGGTCGGAACTCGGGGTTCGGACCAAAATCCGGTTACCCATCCCCCCACGAGTTCATGTATATGATTTGTTTCAAAATCGGACCTCAATTCGAGGTCCAATTTCCCAATTTATGAAAAACCCTATATTCTAACAAAAACAAGAAATTCTACCATGAAAACCTTTGATTTCTATTGAAAAACATGTTTAATGATGTTAGGAATTGAAAGAATTAAGTAAAAAGTTACTTACAATTGTTTTGATGAAGAAGGAATCCGTGAAAAATCGCAAATGGGTGTTTTTGGTTTGTAAAAAGTGAAGAAATAAACTGAAAATCGTGTTTTACAGGTCTCTGTGTTCGCATTTGCGAACATGGGTTCGCAATTGCGAACCCCGACCAATTTCTGGAGTTTGAAAAATAAGCTAAGGTTGGGAAGTTCGCATTTGCGAACATTTGTTCGCATTTGCGAAGTCTAGGCAAATGCTGGGGATTTCGCATTTGCGAAATAATGTTCGCATTTGCGAACCAGCTGGCTTCTGGGCTTTGTCGCAATTGCGACACATTCTTCGCAATTGCGAAGACAGGCAATTACTGAAGGCCTCGCATTTGGGAGGTTAAGTTCGCAATTGCGAACTCTGGTCCAGGTGTGCCAGTGTCGCATTTGCGACACTTTGTTCGCATTTGCGAACTTGGCTGGTTCTGGCAGGCATCGCATTTGCGATAATGGGTTCGCATTTGCAAACCCAGCCTTGAACTGCCTTCTTCGCATTTGCGAGAAATTCTTTGCAAATGCGAAGCCAACAGCTGGGTGAAAAACCAGCAGTGCATAAATTCAGAAATTGATCCTACGGCCTATCAAATCTTTACCCGAGCCTCCCGGGATCCAAACCAAATATGTACACAACCTCAAAAACACATTATGAACTTGTTCGTGCGATCACATCGCCAATATCACGTCGTTTTCATCAAATCAAGCATCAAATTTTTCATACTTTTGGTTTTCAAAACTTTCAAACTTGGAACTCAAGGTCCAAAACATCTCAAACGACATCCGAATGTTACCAAACTTTACAGAAATCACATATATAATATTTAAGACTTGTACCGGGCGTCGGAACCAAAATACGAGCCCGATACCAAGGTCAATTAATTCATTTCCTTTAACAATTACATCAAAAACAATTTCATAGAAAAATTCATAACTTGGGCTCTAGGCCTCGAATTCGACTCCGGACGCATGTCCAAGTCCCATATTTTCCTACGGACCTCTCGGGACCATCCAATCTCGGATCCGGATCCGTTTACCAAAAATGTTGACCGAAGTCAACCATATCAATATTAATATCATTTTTATCCAAATTTCTCATAGAATTTATATTTTCTATCACAAAATCTTTCCGGCTACAAGCTCGGATCGTGCACGTAAATCGAGGCAATATAGAATGAGGTTTTTAAGGCCTCAGAAGCTCGAAATGATTAATAAAATAAGTGATGACCTTTTGGGTCGTCACATGTTTTAATTGGCATAGTTTGAAGTAAGTAATCCGGACACATTTTTGACTTACTTATTTGTCAAAAGTCCGCGTCTATGTTGTAATTAGTTTTTCTTTTGGTACAGTCTCAAATTAATAGAGCAGTTTAAAGTTTAATTAAAGCATATAATTTATAAACATGTATAAAATTAGGTATTTTTAGCCATTTATAATAATTGAAGCGACCGTGCTAGAATCACGGGATCCGGGGGTGCCTAACACCTTCCCTCGGGTCAACAGAATTCCTTACTTAGAATTTCTGGTTCGCAGACTTCATTTGGAAAGTCGAAAATTTCCTCGATTCGGGATTTAAATAAATCGGTGACTTGGGACACCTTAATTTATTCCAAGTGGCGACTCTGAAATAAATAGAATAATCCCGTTTCGAATATTGTCACTTGAATTGGAAAAACTCCCCTTACGCCTCTACCCCCGGTAGTGGGCGCGCCAAAAGGAGGTGTGACAGGTATCACAGCCTAGGTTAACAGGTCTCGCGAGTCATGAGCCGATCCATGTATCTAGGACGATCGGCTACTGGCTGACCTCTACCTCTATCGGTCCGAACTCCACCTCTACGGTCTCTACCTCCAACTCTATGATCCCTTACCCCTCCTCTAGGCGGACTGTGGATCATCTACTACCTGGATCATAGTGCGAGGACCATACTGCTGAGAGCTGTCCGAGGCTCGAGGGCAAGACCTAACAATGTGGCCGGGGTCACCACAACCATAACAAGGGCTGCTACGACTGCTGGCCCTATCGACCTGAATATCCTCCCCTAAAGCTTTAAAGTGGGGGTGCATTGATAGGCTACTAATCTAAATAGTACTGCTGAGAACCAGCACTGCTTGGGGTACCATGAAAAACCTGAAGTGCTGACTAAAAGGGCCTCGGTGAATGACCTCTAGCATAGGAATCCCTACCTCCAGGTGAGGTACCACTGAACCTACCACAATGATGAGGCCTCTTATCCGACATCTGACCACCTCTCCGTGCGAGGGCCATCTCAACTCTGCGGGTCGCATTGGCCGCCTGCTAAAAGGAAATATCACTACCAATTCTCATAGCCATCTAGAGACAGATCGGCTGAATCAATCAACCAATAGATCTACGGACCCTCTCTCTTTCTGTGGGGAGTATCACAATAACATGGCACCCAAGTCAACAAATCGAGTCTCATACTGTGTAACTGTCATGGAGCCCTGCTGGAGGCGCTCAAACTGCTTGCGAAGTGCCTCCCGCTGAGTGACTGGGAGAAACTTCTCCAAAAACAACTCCGCGAACTGAGCCCATGTCAAAGCTGGAGACCCTGCTAGTCTAGATAGGCAAAAATCCCCCCACCAAGTCTTGGCGGATCCTGCAAGCTGAAAGTAATTTATGATTTACAAAGTTATTCAGACTTACAGGTTGAGTCATGTATTCCATGTGTCTTCCAAGTCTCTTATGTATTTATTTATGTGCCTTACATACTCAGTATATTATTCGTACTGACATTTATTTTGCTTAGGGACGCTGCATTTCATGCCCAGAGGTCTAGATAGAGAGGTCGAGAGCCCTCAAGTAGGCCATCAGCTCAGTGGAAGATATGGGTGCACTCCATTTGCTTTGGAATTGCATGTTTTGTTAGTACGATTTACACATGTATTATTTGTTAATGGCGGAACTTTATCCCGACCTTGATGATATTTATGAACTCTTAGAGGCTTGTAGACATATGTCGTGTACGTGAAAGATTGTACGGTCTTATCGGCCTATGTTTTGAGTTTATAAATAATTATATTGTCCTATTAGGCCCGCATGTCATGTATATATAATTATGTAATAAAAATATATGTTACGTTGGTACTCAGTGAAGTAAGGTACCGGGTGCCCGTCGCGGCCAATCAATTTGGGTCGTGACACAAAAATGGAAAATGAGAAGAAAAAGAAAGATGCAAATAAAAGGAAGAAAAAAAAAAGAAATGAAAAATGAAAAAAAAGGAAAAAGGAAATAGAAAAGAAAAAGAAAACAAAAAAATAAAAAAAGAAAATCAAAAACAAAGTTTCCCTGAACTACTTTCGACTTTATTCCGAAATGATACGTATGCAACCTTTCTCTGGGGTTTTGTCACACCAAAATAAAAATCCAAAGTTCCCCTAAAAATGAAACCGGGGAAGATGTCATAATGGTTCGGCAATGATCCCCCCCCCCCCCCCAAAAAAAAAAAGATTTCAAAGTTGTAACTCAATCTAAATCCTTTTTATCCATATCATATTCAAGTCCTTCCGATTGATTAGTGAGAATGTTTTAGGATCAGAGAATGCAGCTACTTGGATCCGATACAGTCAAAATGAGAGAGTCCTACTAGTAAAAACTCACACGGGCGCAATAATGTGATGGCAAGCAGAGAATGGAAAATGAGAGAGTCTTGTTAGTGAATACTCGCAAAGAGCACTATAAGGCAATGGTGAGAAGAGAAGTGAGAGAGGTCAGCTCGCGAAAACCCACAAAGGGTGCCCATGATCGAAAAGAAGATCCTCATAGTCATCAGCATCAACAGAGTCCTGAAAAAGTTTCTCTATTTTTTAGGCAAAAGTTATGATGAATTTCTGAGATTTAGACGATTTACACAGATCAGGAATCCAGTCCAAAAGGCATGTCATATTCATTAAAGTCTGCATGTACTCCAGATAAGTCCTTTTCTTTCCCCAAAAGGGACACTTCTTCTTTTCAACTCATTCTCCATTCAATTGTTTGTTTTCTTTGAATCCCTTTCGGTCTAACATTGTTCCGAAACTTAGACATAGAAAGGATGGCAGGACTAATTTACAGGGTTCTCATTTGGCGCGAGCTAATGTACAGAAAGACACCCAGCCTCGTCACGAGCATCAAGTCGACCCCGACTATACATGGTGACCGATGCATCAAAATTAAAACTCTTGGAAAGAGAAAATCAAATGAAGCTCTTATAAATGCAAATGAAGTTGAAAAGGTTGAGTCACCCGTGGTTGATCGTCTTGGAAAATAGTTGGAAAAAAAAAAAGCCAAGGTACCCCAAATGCTATGAATTTGAAGTTGGAAGAAAGAAGCCAGAAAAAGAAAGGCTTATGAAGGCAAAATGTAGTTGGAAAAGTTAAGTCCCACATGACTAGCCGTTGCAGCAAAGTTTGTGGAGCCAAAATTTCTCCAATGTTCTGAAGAAAAGAAAAGAAAAAACACAAAGAAAATAAAATTTAAAAAAAAAAGAAAAAAGAAAAGGAAGAAGAAATGAATGGCCCTTACGAAGGCAAAATAAAGTCGAAAAGGTTGAGTTCCACCGACTAACCGTCATGGTAAAATCTAGATGAAACCCGAGGTTTTGAGGGCCTGAAATGAAATTGGTCCCTAGGAAACAAACAACAGCAGAGGTTCTTGCCAAAAGAGTTGGGCCAAGATCAAGTGATAAAAACGGTGAAGGCCACAGAACTAACAATATTAAAGGCCCTGGTCGCCTTTTGCCAATATTAGGGCTCCAACCCCTGAGTTGAGATTTTTAGACATAAGACCTCCATTCCCTAGTCTCATTTGTCAACATTAGGGCTCCAATTCCTAAGTTGAGATTTTTGGACATAGGGTATCCATTCCCTAGTCGCCTTTTTCCAACTTCTCCAATCCCTAAGTTGAGATTTTTAGACATAGGGCCTTCTTTCCCTAGCCGCCTTTGCTAATATTAGGGCTGCAATCCCTGAGTTGAGATTTTTAGACATAGGGCCCCCTTTCCCTAGTCGTCGTTTTGCCAACGTTAGGACTCCAATCCCTAAGTTGAGATTTTTAGACATAAAGCTTCCATTCCCTAGTCGCATTTGCCAACATTAGGGCTCCAATCCCCGAGTTGAGATTTTTAGACATAGGGTCTCCATTCCCTAGTCGCCTTTTGCCAACACATTAGAGATCCAATCCCTGAGTTGAGATTTTAGACAAAGGGCCTCGATTCCCTGGTCGATTTTTGCCAACATTACGTCTCCAATCCCTGAATTGAGATTTTTAGATATAGGGCCTCCATTTCATAGTCGCATTTGCCAACATTAGGGCTCCAATCCCTAAGCTAAGATTTTTAGAAATAAGGCCTCCACATAGTCGCCTTTTACCAACATTAGGGCTCCAATCCCTGAGTTGAGATTTTTAGACATAGGGTCTTCATTCCCTAGTCGTCTTTGCCAACATTAGGGTTTCAATCCCTAAGTTGAGATTTTTAGATATAGAGCATCTATTCCCTAGTCTCCTTCGCCAACATTAGGGCTCCAATTCCTAAGTTGAGATTTTTAGAAATAGGGCATCCATTACCTAGTCTCCTTTTACCAATGTTAGAGATACAATCCCTGAATTGAGATTTTTAGATATAGGACCTCTATTCCCTAGTCGCCTTACCAACATTAGGGCTGCAATCCATGTGTTGAGTTTTTAGACATAGGGCCTCCATCCCATAGCCTCTTTTTACTAATATTAGGTCTCCAGTCCCTGAGTTGAGTTTTTAGACATAGGGCCTCTATTCCCTAGTCGCCTCATTTACCAACATTAGGGCACCAATCTCTGAGTTGAGTTTTTAGACATAGGGCCTCCATTCCCTAGTCGCTTTTTACCAACATTAGAGCTACAATCCCTGAGTTGAGATTTTTATACATAGGGCCTCCATTTCCCAGTTGCGTTTTACCAACATTAGGGCTTCAATCCCTGAGTTGAGTTTTTAGGCATAGAGCCTCCATCCCCTAATCGCATTTTACCAACATTAGGGCTCCATCCTTGGGTTGAGTTTTTAGACATAAGGCCTCTATTCCCTAGTCGCCTCTTTTACCAATATTAGGGCTCCAATATCTGAGGTGAGTTTTTTAAACATATGGCTTCCATTCTCTAGTCATCTTTTTGCCAACATTAGGGCTTCAATCCCTAAATTGACCTTTTAGATATATGGCTTCATCCCCTGATCTTTTCCCTTCTAAATAGACACAATTCTTATTTTATTTGCTTTCGAAAAAACAAAAAAAGACTAGAGAAAAAACAAGAAGTTTAGATTTTCGTCACAAATGACTCACGAAATTTTCCTAGTGAAAATTGTAGCAGAAAAATTTCGTTCGATCGTTTGTTTTGGCATCTGAGCAGATCTGACCTCAAGGCACAGGATTCAAGACGATCAAAAGAATGAGTCTTAATCCAAAATAATGAAAAGAAAGAATAAAAGAAACAAAAAAGTTGAACTCAAACTCTTGAAGTGGAGAAGGACGCGGACTGCTTAAAATTTGATTGAAGTCACAAGCTTCACATGTGTCACACCTCCCTTTTTACTACCCCTCTTTCCGATCCTTTTGAAAAGATACGTTGGGTATACCTCAATATTCAAATATCCGAGAAGGATATAATAACAAAGAGGAAGGAGTTTTTCCAAATAAAGGACAATCGGTCCGGGATTTTCATTTAATTTTCAGAGTCGCCACTTGGGAAATAATGGTGTCCCAAGTCACCGATTAATCCCGAATCCGAGGAAATTGACTCTGTATTACATTCCGCGAAACAGAAACATGGATAAGGAATTCTGTTAACCCGGGAGAAGGTGTTAGGCACTCCCGGATTCCGTGGTTTTAGCACGGTCGCTCAACCGTCATTCTCAATTTTATATGACTTGTTATATACTTTCAAACAATATGTATGTGTTTCCAACTTTAATATTTTTACGAATTGTGACATTGCGAAAATATATTTCGAGTCACACCGCAACCAGTACGCCTGTGACTTTCAATACATTTCGGCTTCGCCGAGATTTATGATTTGAATTGCACCAAATGCACACTCGTATTAGGGAAAGTATATTTATTAAATCGTGCCTAAATAGTATATAACGGCTTTAAATCTTTTGGGAGAGGTTATGGAATTTGCTATTAACCTTCACGAATCTATTATATATTTCACTTTGTTACTAAAGGGGGCCCCACTGTTTTTGTTATTGTGTGAAGCTCATCCCATGCGTTTTTAAAGGTTCACTTAATATTTCACTACGATTCTCTATCATTGTTTTTCCCTTAATCATTTTTAATCAACTATAATTTCAGAAGTGAGTCTAGGCCATTGTTGTTTCCATTGTTATTGGGCCTGGACTTCTAGATAGATACTTAACGGGTTATTACATCTATCTGGGTCTTAGTGACCCAGACCGGATTTGGGCTTTCGTTCAATAGTCCAATTAATTCTCGAACACATTCCAAGCCTAAGTCGCACATCAGGACCAGACCAGAGACGAAACAGTAGTGATGAAAACAAAAATGAGAACTCATGATAAAAGTAAAAATTCAGAAACAAAAGAGAAATGAATTCGAACTATATTTATTTATTAAGAGATAAATTCTATACAGAAACTAACAACATTGAATCTAAATCATGAAAAGTCTAACATGCAGAAAACTTAATTGACAAGACCATTTTTACTTTATTCTTAAGGACTAATTCATGTCACTGATCTGAATTCTCTAATAACTAATTAACAGGAGCCTATTTTAAACATGTGAATAAAAACTAAACTAACGATTCGGTCATTTACACCTAACATTCAATTACCTAGGCTAAATTGACTCACTCGCAGGTACGTAATTGCATTCCGTCATTGAGTCTGATTGTGTGATATCATGGAAATCAATATTGACTAAGTTATAATTTCGTTTTATTGCTAATGTTTAAGAACCTGTTTGGATCTAAGTGTCAAATACCAAATTAGATTACCTACATAAAACTAATTAAAGTTATTGCTGTGAGCTCGTATATTATAGATCAACGTCAAGATTAATTAGCCTTGTTTTATGGTTTTAACCTATTTAACTAAGTGATTTAACTACTATAACTATACTACTACTATTTACTACTTATTACATTGTTTTTGTCCGAGCTTCTACTTATACATATGTCACAACCCCAAATCCGATCGTGATGGCGCCCAGCACATTGCTAGGCCAGCCTGACCAATCAATAACAACGACTGAGCTAGAAGCTCGCTTTATCCCATTTAAGCATATCAAAACATGAAACAACAGTGATACATATATCGAAAACGGGGAACCAAGTCCCAAAATATACCAACTCACATAGACCGCAGGGTCAAGAGTCAAGAGCCTCTAAAAGAACATAAGTGTAATAATGGTTTACAAGATACCAAGTGCGGAAAGAAATAGCAATACAGAATCAAAAGATAGTAGGAAGGAATATCGGGTCCTGCGGACTCTGCAGCTACCTCGAATATCCTATCGATGTCGCCTTGAACAGCTACCGGATAACTGCTGAGAGGTACATGGATCCGCACACAAGGTGCAGGGAGTAAAATGAGTACTGCCAGACTCAGTGGTAATAAACAGGGGCAAGACAACGCAGATAAGAAATCCGCAATAAAGCACTATGTAAGGCTTGTCATCAAATACCCTGTCACAGAATCAATATCAATTGTACCTGTACCAACAAGTACCAGCAAAACAGTATAACAACTATCGGATGTAGCTAAATGCAATGCAATGCATGATATGACCGCTACGGCGTGTAGCCCGATCCAATTTGGGTACCTGTGCTCACTGTGGGGGTTCAGACTCCGGAGGGGCTCCTACAGCCCAAGCACAATATTACTGCGGCGTGCAGTCCGATCCAACATATATACCGCTGCGGCGCGCAGCTCGATCCACTACCAGTCAACTAATATGCAAATACAGCCTCACAGGCTCAAAAGTAGTTTTGAAAACTCTTTTATCATTTTTCAGTTGAAAACAGTAATATCAAGTTCCAGAGGTTGGAAATAGCATGATAACAAAAATAGCTACGGACTGGTAGTAAACTAGCATGTCAATATCACAAGATAATGAAAACGATCTTTGTGGGATCCAATAACTGGCTCACATCCCACAAGTATACTCAAACATCCAAGAAGGAGGTTCAACGGCTCAAGAGTAGCCAATATCACAATATAGTATGCAACCATTCGAGAAGGAGGTTCGATGGCTCAAGAATAGCCTAATATCATAATACAATATCAACAAGTCGGACTAAGCCATAGTCCGCAATCACAATCGACCCCGCACTCACAAGAGAGTATGTGTCTCGCCGCTATACAGCGTCACAAAGTGGTTTACCGGGGTTTCGAACCCGCTGGTCATTACCCACATCTATTACTCACCTCAATACAGCGCGACGACTACTCTGCGATTCCATTGCTATGAGAATCAAGCTCCGTACGCATAGAATCTGATCAAATATAATAAATACACATCAAATTAGACCAATGGAACGATACCCAGTCCAAACAACTCAATTTACATCAAAATTCCCAAGGTTGCCAAAACCCGACTTTCGGTACGTTTCTCGAAAACTTACAAAAGTCACATATTCGGAATCCTCATCTCAATACGAGTCTAGGCATATAAAATTTACCAAATTCAGACTCCATTTGCCCACTCAAATCAGTATTTTTCTTCAATTTTAGGCCTAGGGCTAAAACCCACCTTTAATCTTCCATTTACAGAGAATTAACCAAGGATTTCATGATAAAATGATGTAATTAAGCCTCAAAACATACCTCCATCGAACACCCGATGATTTCCCAGCAATCTCCCGTGAGTCTCTCTCTCTAGAACTCAAATTTTGTGTTTTGGGGTGTGAAACCCGCGACTGGTTCTGTTCTGTAATTAAACTCACTGCCTGGCCAATTCCTTCATCGCGTTCGCATTGTCTGTCACGTACTAGCGATGCTCTGACCAAAATACCCTTCGCGAACGCGACATGCCTCACGCGTTTGCGATGTACAACTCCGCAGCCGTCCGAGATTCCTTCAACGCGAACGCGTCCCCATACCACGCGAATGCGATACCTCAAAACTTCCTTATACGCGAACGCGAACCTACCCACGCAGACGCGATGCTTCACAACCTTCACCTTACGCGAACGCGAACCCATCATCGCAAACGCGATGCAGTACTGAACCTGGCCTACGCGAACGCGATGGCTTAATTTCTGCATAGTGATCTGCAATTTACAGCAGACTTTTCATTGTTTCAAAATGCCGGATGATGGTCCGGATTCACCTTGAGGCCCCCGGGACCCCAACGAAAACCACCAACATACTCCAAAACACGATACGAACTTGTTCTAATCATAAAAACACCATCCTAAACATCAAAATCACCAATTACACACGGATTCAAGCCTAAGTTTCTTAAAACTTTCCGAATTACACATTCGATCAAAAACCCGACCAAACGATGTCCGAATGATCTGAAAATTGACAGACATATCCAAAATCACCTAACGGAGCTACTGCAACTGTAGGAATTTCATTCCGACTCCCGGATCAAAATCTCACCTACCATTCGAATTTCGCCAAAATTCAACCTTAGCCAATTCAAGCCTATTTCTACACCGGGCTTCCAAATTCAATTCTGATCGCTCCCCTAAGTCACAAATTACCTCCCGGAACTACCCGAATCATCATAATCTGATTTTGAGCCCTCTAACTAAATAGTCAACTCCAGGTTGACTTTCTACATTCTAGCTTCTTTCAAGAAGGCTATGTGCCTCATTTTCAATCGAAATCACTCTTAACTCACCCGATAGACTCTAACACTGATATGAAAGAAAACACATAAAAATAAGATAACGGGGTGGCAATTCCCGTGACGACGGGCCGGGTCGTCATATTCTCCCCAACTTAAACAAACGCTCGTCCTCGAGCGTACCAGAGTGGTACTAGAAGCAACCCAATAACTGCATAACCTTACCAAGCATATATTCGGGCGATCACACGTCACTCTATCTCTCATAAGTCCGAAAAAACCATATAGCTGAAATCTCACAGACCATCTGAACCATAAACCACATTGCACTTTCCGAAATCATATACCAATTGTTAATCCTATGCCTATACTCAGGATACACTAGAATCCACTACAATAACCCATACTCACCTCTCCGGGTGAGATCATATGATATATCAAACAACCCAATCACTCGAGACAATAGTCTCTAATCACAACAATTTCCCATGGTAACCAAATACCAACTGAAAACCCTTTTCATTAGATAGAGTCTTGTTCCAACACCTTCATATCATGCCCACGGCAACCGAACACGCGATATATCGAACCCATCTCTCAGGTCAACCATTCATGAATCCATTTCACTTTTAACTGATACCACAACAGATTTCGGACCCAAATCTCGGTATTATCTTTCTAACCAGCTGAAATCACATATACTCACACTCACTATTGGCTCCAACGATCATTTTGATTATAATACACCGCACTGGTGATTTGACACCTCAACACCGGCCTAAGCCACGACGAGCACAACATAGGCTCCAATAGAAATGTCCGAACACACTCGAATCATGACAGCTCAAATCATGACAACTGTCTCCAGCAAAAGAGCTGCAATTCAATTCCTCTGTGCCATCATAACATAGAACTGAGATCGCGTCTCGTATTATAGAAATAGAGTACCTGAATCCTCCTCGAGAGGTCATAACATCACGTGGCCTTGCCACGATTCGTGATTCTATCCAAACACTATCACTCATGAAGCACCTCAAGTTACCAAGCTCAAACGGTCAGCCACGCACAGATCTAGGTCTGAACCCAAGCAATCAACCTCACCCATGGTGAAATAATTAATGTATGTTATCAAATCCTGAAAGGACGCAACCGATGTGCCATTTGCCGAGCGATACTCAATACGGACTTTTCCTCAGAAGCCAGGAAGTATTGTATACCAGGTAACATATAACTAACTCTATTTTCACATTACACTGTTGCGGCGTGCAACCCGCTCCAATGACATACCCGTGGTAGCGTGCCACCCGATCCAGATACTATACCCGTGGCGGCGTGCCACCCGATCCAAATAACCATACCTATGGCGGCGTGCCACCCGATCCATATAAAACCCTCGCAAAAGAAATGCACATCGAGTCGAATTGCTCATTACAGTAAATATATATAGCCTCGAGCTCAAACACAAGAAACGCGTCAGACAAAGTTCCCCAATACCGGAACTAAATCCATGGTAGAAACCTCTGCACTGATATCCGCCACGAAGGCCCAACTGACAAAGCAATACCTACCAGCCGTCCGTTGGTCCTGAGGTACAATTATCCCGCTAGAGCATACTCTGATGCACTCTGCTACACAATTTGTGCCATGCCATCATAGTCCATATCACATTAGCCTAGACAACCTGAACCAATGACGACCAGTCAGCAATCAAGTATCATAATCCAAATTCGTCATATCAAGTTGAGAGAGAGCCACTAGGGCTTCCGATTTCCAATAATCACTAAACGGTGCTGATACACACGATATACAACCACTGCATAGGCGGATTTATGAGAACTTCAAGTCTCCAACACATATATAACACATGAATCACTATGCCTGATTCTGTACTTCATCGTACGAATACATAACGCACATCAAGCGTCCATTCATACCACGAAAGCCATTCAGAAATTTCACTATGTCATTAGCGACTCAATTATTACAGTCGATTCAACAAGAGAATGCCACCATACCACTAGGTATTATTACATTACTTTGTCCTTTTGGACTATATTCCCTGCCAATTCACTAGAACAGTTGTACCATTTTCCTTAATCACCAGAAAGATCGATTCTTAAATCACCTGCAGCTGCCCGCGCTGCTCAATAATTTTAATGACTTCCCATATATTATGAACTGATCTCAAAACCTTGAATATGCCATTATCAACTTTCCATAACACATCGCATATACCATACCACACTAAGATAACATGGAAATTCATATTCCTTTCCTACGCTGCAAACTTCGACGCACTCAACTAGTCAAGGACTTCCATGGTCCCATATAGAGAAAACTCATTACACATTCCAAGCTTTGCATAACAACAGGAAATACACTCATTTTCAAACCACGGTAAAACACATCATAAACTCTTTCTCCCAATTACAATTATATTGCATAAGTTAAACTGCCAGGACTGAGTCCTTATACCCATATCGAGTTACACAACTGCCAGCACTCAAGAGCTTTGTTGCACAATACCTGCAAGACTCATTACTTCAATCACATACCAAGAATTAATCGTATTCCTTATCATACCGCTTCGGTTTATTAACAAGTTGTTCCATGTACCCAGTTTCCTTTCCGATTCATCTTTAATTTAATATTAGCCCTTACTGTAAAACCATAATACATCAACTTATGTTACCACACGAGACTCGTACGTAAGACCACACCGTCTAAGACCCATAGGTCACTTAATACTCTCTCAATGTTTCCCAAAAGTACCACATTCTACAATACTTTATTTTGAAGAACTTCCTACGATTTTGAATTCGTTATCATTACCTTCAAATACGGATTACATAGAATCCCATCATTCACATAATATAACACAAGTCTGGACCTTTTCTAACAAAACCACCGTCTGTAGCCACATGCAAAATCTTAAGACACCTGACTGTTACAAGAAAAATCTTGAACACCATAAAACAATTCTCGGGCGTCATTCACCCTTATTCAGCTGTAATTCAACTGTCTTATTGAACAGGACCACTCGTGCCTTTCTAAAACTCTGACACCGCAGAACATGATTACATACAGATACAATTAGCTATCTTCCTTTTCTATACACCGAACATTCTTTACCAACATAAGTTCACAACATCCTAGTATTTATTCATATCTACGAAGAACCTTAACCTTTATAAAAATTTCCCAACATACCTAGAGACAAAGCCAACACAGCACACAACAGTGCAATCAGTTAATCAATAACAACCTCCCCAAGTTAGCTCGGAGTCATACATCAAAGCACTTTTAGCCACTCGTAGCCTTCTTATTCAAATGATGCAACAAAGTTCTAGTTAGATTAAACTCAAGTCATTTACAAGCTTCGGCGGAGGTTCGAATCATCAGAAATATTAATTCTTTTGCAATTCTTGCATTTATTCACACACAACAGTTAAGCCCACTCTTTAGGTGAAAAAAATCTTTTCTAACTCCCAAATTTTTCAAAAATTTTGACAGAGTTTCCTTTGTAATTTGGCGTATCCACCTGCCAGAGAATCACCAAATCCATCCTAGCAATACATTCACAACTCGACAAGACATCACAATGCATATCGACAACATTAGTCTCATTACTACACAAATCATATTATAATAATTAGTACAAGAACATGCGTTGCACCTGCTCGAATCATAACACATATCAAATACCTTTCAATTACACATGAGGATCAACCCTCCTACTTCTTCTCAATTTAGCATTTCATCACAATACCTCCCACCGGGATACACATAGCATAATCACTTTAGTCTTCCTGAGTTTAAACTCGTTCCACTACACATAAGGCACTTTACCTTCCAATTACGAGATATGATAATTATTCACCACGCCCATAGCTCGGGGCTACACAACAGATTAGACAAGAGTCAAACAATTAACAGCTCATCCTTTAGTAAGCCTCCCTAATACTCTACAGATCGGCAAAAGGCCCCAAACATGGCTACTAGCACAAATACATAGATATAAGCCCAGTCTCAGTCATTATACACAGTAATCTATCAATCGGGAAGGGCCAAGTCCAAATCCCCAGTAACAATACCACCACGCTCGTCACATGACGCGTGTATCATCTCAGCATAGCACTGTATAGTGCTAGTACGGGATTTCAAACCCTCAGTACATTGTTTACTACCACCACTCACAAAATCAGCACCTCGATGCTCAAGTCATAGACAAGGTCCAGCCTCAAGTCTTTCCGACTGGCCCAACATGAACTCACAGAGATTATGTCTCGCCCCTCAATCGGGGAAATCACAGTCCATAAAGCAATTATATTACGGAGCGCTCGATGTGTACACAGCCGTGCGGAAGGAATTTTCAAAAGTATATCTCAAGCTGAATCAAGTACGCACGATAAGAATTCCAAGAAGTGTGAAGTGTTTCCTAAAGGTTCGCGGCCTCCCGAGGATAAGTACAGGCGTCCCCGTACCGATCCACAAGACTCTACTAATCGGCTCAAGACTCATGAGGCCTAGTAAACCTAGGCTATGATACCAACTTATCACGACCCCAAATCCGATCGTGATGGCGCCCAGCACATTTCTAGGCCAGCCTGACCAATCAATAATAATGACGGAGCTAGGAGCTCACTTTATCCCATTTAAGCATATCAAAACATGAAACAACAGTGATACATATATCGAAAACGGGGAACCAAGTCCCAAAATATACCAACTCCCATAAACCGCAGGGTCAAGAGTCAAGCGCCTCTAAAAGAACATAAGTGTAATAATGGTTTACAAGATACCAAGTGCGGAAAGAAATACCAATACAGAATCAAAAGACAGTATGAAGGAATATCGGGTCCTGCGGACTCTGCAGCCACCTCGAATATCCTACAGAAGTCGCCTCGTACAGCTACCGGATCACTGCTGAGATGTACATGGATCTGCACACAAGGTGCAGGGAGTAAAATGAGTACTGCCAGACTCAGTGGTAATAAACAGGGGTAAGATAGCGCAGATAAGAAATCCGCAATAAAGCACTATGTAAAGCTGTAATCAGATACCCTGTCACAGAATCAATATCAACTGTACATGTACCAACAAGTACCAGCAAAATAGTATAACAACTATCAGATGTAGCTAAATGCAATGCAATGCATGATATGACCGCTACGGCGCGTAGCCCGATCCAATTTGGGTACCCGTGCTCACTGTGGGGGTTCAGACTCTGGAGGGGCTCCTACAGCCCAAGCACAATATTACTGCGTCGTGCAGTCCGATCCAACATATATACCGCTGCGGCGCGCAGCCCGATCCACTACCAGTCAGCTAATATGTGAATTTTTCTCAGCAATCTCCCATGAGTCTCTCTTTCTAGAACTCAATTTTTGTGTTTTGGGGTGTGAAACCCGCGACTGGTTCTGTTCTGTAAGTAAACTCACTGCCTGGCCAATACCTTCATCGCGTTCGCGTTGCCTGTCACGCGTTCGCGATGCTCTGACCAAAATACCCTTCGCGAACGCGACATGCCTCACGCGTTCGCGATGTACAACTCCGCAGCCGTCCGAGATTCCTTCAACGCGAATACGTCCCCATACCACGCGAACGCGATACCTCATAACTCCCTTATACTCCAACGCGAACCTACCCACGCGAACGTGATGCTTCACAGCCTTCACCTTATGTGAACGCGAACCCATCATCGCGAACGCGATGCACTACTGAACCTGGCCTACGCGAACGCGGGCCTTGCCCTCGCGAACGCGATGGCTTAATTCTTGCACAGTGATCTGCAATTTACAGAAGACTTTTCATTATTTCAAAATGCCGGATGATGGTCCAGATTCACCCCGAGGCCCCCGGGACCCCAATGAAAACCACCAACATACTCCAAAACACGATACGAACTTGTTCCATTCATAAAAACACCATCCTAAACATCAAAATCACCAATTACACACGGATTCAAGCCTAAATTTCTTAAAACTTTCCGAATTACACATTCGATCAAAAACCCGACCAAACGACGTCCGAATGACCTGAAAATTCACAGACATAGCCAAAATCACCTAACGGAGCTACTGCAACTATCAGAATTCCATTTCGGCTCCCGGATCAAAATCTCACCTACCGTTCGGATTTCGCTAAAATTCAACCTTAGCCAATTCAAGCCTATTTCTACACCGGGCCTCCAAATTCAATTCCGATCGCTCCCCTAAGTCATAAATCACCTCCCAGAACTACCCGAATTATCAGAATCCGATTTCGATCCCTCTAACTAAATAGTCAACTCCAGGTTGACTTTCCACATTCAAGCTTCTTTCAAGAAGGCTATGTGCCTCATTTTCAATCGAAATCACTCCTAACTCACCTGATAGACTCTAACACTGATATGAATGCATAAAACACATAAATATAAGATAACGAGGTGGTAATTCCCGTGAAGACGGGCCGGGTCGTCACAACATACAAGGTCCTAATGAATACAGACTTAAACGAATTAATTAGCTACAGAACAGAAAAAATGAAGAGATAACAACATGCTTTTAAACAATTTCTGAGTCTTTATTTCATCAAGCTTCAAAGTTACATAGCTTCGAACAAAATGTGTACCTGATTCAGCAAGTAAACTCGATTAGTTCTAAGGGGAGATGAAATAGGCACAGCAGTTAGACTCGTCAAGCAATGCAACAGTGAAGAATTGAATTCCCAAACGGACAGATGGTAACACAGCAACAACAATTAGAAAACCCAGAAAATGAGCTAAAATTCCAAATGACTCCAAACAGCAATTTCAACTCGAAAACCAGACAACTATTGCTATTTTAGTGTAGAATTCTTTCTGAAAATTTTGTTTCCAAAATCCAACCCTTAAACTAGTCCTAAATGGGGGTATTTATAGGTGTAGAGAGGTGAATTTTTTTGTGGGAAAAGATAGAATATAATTATATTTCCCTCCCCTCCTATTTTACCAAATCTTACACTTTAAACCACAATTCTGTTACAATATCCCTTCCAGCTTGTGCTGGAAGATTCTATTTGATTCCATTTTGGGGCTTTTACTAAGGTGCCCCTACTTGTTATTGTTTTTTACTGAATTACCTTTTCCTTAAGACCAATATACCCTTAATTCTCTGCAGAACTGCAGAAATCAGGAGCCCAAATGTCTTATATATCCCTATAGGCTCTATTAAATCTACATTTTTGCCATTTCATGTTCCTTATATGCCCTTAAAGGCATTGATTAATTATCCGACCTACCTAGGTCAGATTTTCAGAGATTCAGCTCTTATTTAACTAATGGCCAACATTTGTATCAATATTTAAGAACATGCCATATTAGACTTAAGACTTATTTCAATTTTAACCAGTTTTGTTTCATTTCTGTTATTTAAACTGATTTGCAGGACTGCCTTCTTATTATCTTATTTAAGACCTAGCCAGTCCAAAGATTGGACTTTGCTTTGCCATTGAGGCCCATTACTCAACACAGGCATGGCTGAGACCTTCGCAAGTCTAGCCACCTGTGATCATGGGTCAAGCTATGCTTTGGTAAGTCTAAACTATTAGACTTAAACCAAATTTATTACACATCTAGCCTATTTAAGTATTAGCCAGTGTGTGAGACCTAACAAAGTAGGTCAGTTGCAAAACTGACCACTCTTGGTCATTTATTTAACTTATAGCCTATTTGTGATTTTTTCAGTTTTAACCTATTCTAAGACACTTAACACATATTTCAATTTCAACCACTTATGAGTTAAACACTAATGCAGCTATAACCAATCCACTTAGGTATGATAGGTATTAACAGTATTCACTTAACACAAGGCTGTTGCAAACATAGCCAGTTTCACAAATAATTGCACACATAGCCAATGAAATTAGTATTGTTTATCAATTAATCAAAATTCAGAGAAAAGGGTTGAATATTGTTGAATCTCAATCCATAGACTTACAAACTCAAATTTCACAACATAGTGTCAATTAGTCATTAAACAGGCTTAGTCAAGACTTCCTTATACTAAATGAACCACTAAAAACCCCAAACCATACTTAAAATGTTCTTGACTAAACACATACAGGTAAAAACCCATAAAGCAGTTTCAAAAGAAAGCATGATTTGCAAAGATCAAAGATAGGCTTGAAGAAATGTTAATCAGAAAACAACCAAGCTTAAACAAAGTAGGCATAACAGTAACCCTTAAGCAGAGTAGACAAAATAGAACAAACAGAAATTCCTTAAAGGCAAAAATCCCTAATCTAAACATACGAGTCATATAAATGAAAGATATGAAATCAAGACAAGAAAAAGCATAACAAATAAACAAGATTTCTCAAAGCCAAACCCTAATCTAAACATGCAGTCTAGTATACTAAGAGAAAAATATGAAGATAGATAAAGAAGAATAGATCTTAAACAGAGAAAACAGAACAAACAAACAAAAACTTTTCAAAGACTAAAACCCTAGTCTAAACATGAAGTTTATTCATACGACTAACTTAACAAAAGAAACATAATGAACACACAGAAAATAACAAGAAATAACAAAAAAAACAGTAAAGAAAGTAAACAAGAAGGGAAAGGGACTTAGCTTGCAGGGACTGTCCCCTGAGCTTTTCCCACTTTCCTTTGCCTTTTCTTCTTTTCTTTTTTCCAGTTTTATCTTTTCTTTTTCTTTATTTTCTTTTCTGGTTTTCCTTTTCAGGCTCAAGATCTCAGATTTGTAGTTTTCTGGTTATGGTAGGTGTTTTAGAAAATAAGAAAGGTGAGAACTTTGGGGTGGGTTCGTTTAAAGTTGCCGGAGTTAGGTTTCCAACGACCTATCTTTGAATATTCGAGATAGAGGAGGGGGATTCGAGGGAAACTGGGTACGGGAGGTGATAGATCTGGTTATGAAGATGCTTTGGTGTTAATTTGGGAGGGGTTTGCATGGTTTTGGTCATCAGCGGTGAACTCCGATGACCGGAATTTCAAGAAGATGAAAGTCTTTTAGGGTTTCATGGAGTTTTGGTAGGGTTTTGAGATGAAGAAGAAGAGAAGAAGAGAAGGGGGAGATGGGGGTGTGGCCGGAGACCGCCGTGGGGAAGTCCAGTCTCCATGGCCGGCCGGTATTTGAAAAGATGAAGAAGACGAACAAGAGAGGAGAGGGGGCGGCTAGGGTTTGGGAATTATGTAAAATGGCCGGTCTCATAGAGACATTGGCCTTATATACTCGGAGGGGTTGATGATCTCTTGGCCGTTGGATCAATTAAGATCAACGATCAAGATTGGTTAACATAAAACGACACCGTCTCATCTTAAATGAGAGGCCCGCTCTCACCCGTTAGATCACAAGCTTTGGACGGCTGAGATTCAATCTCAGGTTTAATTAACTAATTAATAATCAGTTAATATCTCAGCCATTGGATTTGCATGGATGAACGACTGAGATGCATCCGATTTGGATCAAGTGGATCGGTTCTTTGGGCCAATGCGCTTGGGCCAGTATTTCAGATCTCTTTTGGCCCAACCTTATTATATTTTTGTATTTTCTTAGTATTTCAATTATTTTTTGTGATAATTTCTTTTGTATTTTATTTTTCTTTTTTGTATTATCTAAATTACTCAATTTCCTACCTTCACCAATTTTGACATTTTTTGGCAATTTTCTACTATTTTTCCTATAATTTCCGCCATTAATGCTATTTTTGTTGATTTTTTTAAAACTATTTTAATTAAAAAATACATGTATTTAACCTATATTTTTTGGTTTTCTAATTTTAATTTCTACTTATTCAAACACACAAATGTATCTAATTTCAATTAAGACATGTAATTGCACTCAAAAATATTATTTATTTAAATATTGGAATTTTACTACCTAGTGCAAAAATCACGTGCTCACAACATGTCCTGCCATGATCTAAAACTGAAGAAAGACCCAGCACCCACAGCTGACAAGCATCAAGATTTAGATCGGAGTCTGTAGCAAGAACTAGCCAAAACTCAAGATCAAGCTTCGAGAGATTTATAGATAGGAATCTTTTAACTTGTAGTTGATATGCTTAGCTAGCTTAGTTTTTTATTTTTCATTTTGGTGTAATAAGGGGTTCGACAAGAAGTAGCAACAACTGCAACAGTGAAATCACAGCTTTCTTATAGTCCCAGCTACCAAAACTTCCAGAACTCTACCAATCTGATTCCTTTATAGCCAAGGATATGTAGGAAACTTCTGAGTTCGGTCAAACTTCTTCAAAATGCTTCCGAATAGAGCTTCAAGCGGGCAAAAACTGCTTGTAGTTGCTTACTTTATCTTTGTCCGAAAATTATTTTTGATTCCGAGCAAAGATGGGCAGTTATGAGCAGCTAATTTTTTATCATATTTGAATTTATTTCCACTTTTTCACTTTCCCTACTTACTAACCATTTTTCCCACTTTTCGCACTTATGTTCCCCACTCATCTACCCACTATTCCCTCACTACCAACTTTTCCACTTTTCCCACTCATGTTTCCCACTCATCTAACCAGTGTCCCCTCACTCCTTCTCTCTTCCATAAAACACATCAGACCCGAAAATCCCTTACCCCTAGAAACGGAGCTCATCTGCTCCCTTCCAAAATAGAACGCAGTACAAGACCCCCCATCTCAGAGCTTGTCGTTCGCCCTCTCTAATTCACCATTCTTCTAACTTCACACACAACTCATTTCACTCATAACACATCTTAGGAGCTAGAAATCTGAGAAATCCAATCCAGGTCTGAGAAGATGGAAAATCAAAACCAAGAAAAGTTCCAAAAGTAAAAACAATACGTTCAAAGGTGTCCTGAATTCTTAAACGGCTATTTTTTGCTGCTTACCAAGTTGCTAGCTGAGCTCCGTATCTCTCTTATTTGTTTCTTAAAATCGGAAACTTATATTCTCCTTCTTTTGTTTGGCTAAGATACTGCTCTGACCTCCGGTATATGTAGTCATGTTTTGAAAGTGATGAAATACATAATGTAATGATAATTATTTTATTATTTGTGTTGAGTGAACATTATTGTGTTTTCTTGTGTATTTAATATGTATGAATCTGATTCTGCAAGCCATGGTAATATGTATTTAATGTTTATGATTGTCTCAATCTTTGGATATGACTGGATTGTGGTATCGGAATTGTAACTTGAGAAAGTCTTTTTTGATATGGACTGGATTGGTGTTCTTTAAGTGATTATTTATTTTTTTTAATACTGTAGTTCTTTTTGGCTTTTCTAATCATCAACCAAATATTTTTCATTTATATTCAGATACTTTACCAAATTTGGTTTCATTTTGAAACAATCTAGTCAATTAACTTTGTTATGTTTGATGAGGATTAAGAATTGAAGGGGATGGCGAATTGTTTATGAATTAGATTGAATTGAAATTGGTCAAACATTCTGGGTCTTGGTTGTTAATGTGGTAGCTTTGGTTGTTAGTGTGTTTTAAAAAAAGAGATTTTTACTTACCTATACCATATATGAAACCTTATTACCCTCAATGTTTAAGGTTTGTGTTTATTATATTTAAGCATACCAAATTATCATTTATATACAATAATTCAAATTAGGGATATAATTAAGGGTTCATTTATATTAGGTATAATTATAGGATTGTATCTTCTCATTTTCTCTTTCTTTTCATTTCAATTGTTCACAACACACACAAAACTCACGATGCTCCTATGCTTCCTCTCGTTGATCATCCCGAACCGCCCACTACCGTCGAAGAATATCATATTTTCAGATTCACAAGAAAATATTAAATTCTTTGATCGAGCAGCTTGAATTTCCACTAAAAATAATAATGGCAGAGAGTTTAAAATTCTTTGACCACTTTTTTTTGGGCAGTGGTTGAAGGTTACTGGTTAACACAGTCGATTGAAACTCAAAGAAGAAGAAGAAGAAGAAGACATATTTCCAGAATTTGTAGATTTTTGTAGTCAAATTAAAAAAATTATAGATTGTGTTTTGCAGAAGATTTTGCAGAAGTTTTAGTCGTTTTGGATTTGTGAAAACAGAAAATAATGCATCTACAATCAGATTACAAATAATTTACAATTTATCTACAAGATATCTACAGAATAGATACATTGAATTTTAATATCTAAATTCTCATTTTAATTGTAGCATAATTGACATTTTCGACCTAATTGTAGAAGATTTGTAGAAGTTTTAGTCTTCTAAATCTACAATTTATCTATTATTTATATACAATATATTTACCATTCTACAATGTAACTACAATTTATCTACAATCTGAAAGTATGTCTTCTTCTTCTTCTTCGAGTTTGAATCTGAAATTCAGTCAAAACCAAGTCTAATCTTAACCAAAACCCCTCAAAATTGAGATATAAACTCCTAAACATATTCCGAATTATTTATAATAACACCCAATCCAAATAAATAATAATTTTTGAAAACACAAAGTTGAATTTAAAGCTTTCAAGCTTTTTAATAGCTATCAATGATGGAAAATATATGGAAGAACAGATTTTTTTTAACTTTGAGTTGTTGAAACTCGAAAATTTGAATTGTTCGTTCTTTTTTCTTTCGAGAATTTGAATTGTAGTTCTAGAGAAAAATACGCAGATGAGAAAACTCCTTTCCCTTTTTAAAAATTGAATTTAATGTAGAATCAATTAACACCAAGATTCTCTCCTTAATTTTAGCCCGTTATTTAGGGAATATTCTGCTCTTTTAATGCCTAATAGCAGAATGATACAGACTTTGTAGGTAAAACGTGGACTTGGCGGATAATTAACAAACTATGCACATTTAGAATAATATGGTTTCATATATGATATAGGTAGGTAAATGTCACGACCCCAAATCCGGTCGTGATGGCGCCCAGCACATTGCTAAGCCAGCCTGACCAATCAATGTCAACAACGGAGCTAGAAGCTCTCTTTAACCCATTTAAGCATTTCAAAATATGAAACAATAGTAATACTTATACCAACAGCGGGGAGACCAAGTCCCAAAATATACTAACTCCCATAGACCGAAGGGTCAAGAGTCATGAGCCTCTACCTGAACGTAAGTGTATAAAGGTTTACAAAAATACCAAGTGCGGAAAGAAATGTCAATACGAAATCAAAAGACAGTAGGAAGGAATATCGGGTCCTGCGGACTCTGCAGCTACCTCGTATATCCCACAGATGTCGCCTCGCACAGCTACTGGATCACTGCTGAGAGGTACCTGGATCTGCACACAAGGTGCAGGGAGTAAAATGAGTACTGCCAGACTCAGTGGTAATAAACAAGGGTAAGACAGCGCAGATAAGAAATCCTCAATAAAGCACTATGTAAAACTATAATCAGCTACCCTGTCATAGAATCAATATTCACCGTACCTGTACCAACAAATACCAATAAATAGCATAACAGCTAGCAGATGTAGCTAAATGCAATGCAATGCATGATATGACCGCTACGGCGCGTAGCTCGACTCCAATTTTGGGTACCCGTGCTCACTGTGGGGGTTCAGACTCCGGAGGGGCTCCTACAGCCCAAGCACATCTCATAGAGATATTCCTGCGACGTGCAGTCCGATCCAACATATATCTCGCTGCGGCGCGCAGCCCGATCCACTACTAGTGAGCTAATATGCAGATACAACCTCGCAGGCTCAAAAGTAGTTTTTGAAAACTCTTTTATCATTTTTCAGTTGGAAAACAGTAATATCAAGTTCCAGAGATTGGAATTAGCATAGTAACAGAAATAGCTGCGGACTAGTAGTAAACTAGCATGTCTATATGATAAGACAATGATAACGATCATCGCGGGATCCAATAACTGGCTCACGGCCCACAAGTATACTCAACCACCCAAGAAGGGGGTTCAACGGCTCGAGAATAGCCAATAATACAGTATCAACAGGTCGGACTAATATATAGTCTCCAGTTCATGAGTCGACCCCGCACTCTCAAGAGTGTGCGTGTCTCGCCGCTATACAGCGTCACAAAGTGGTATACCGGGGTTTCGAACCCGCCGGTCATCACCCACATCTATTACTCACCTCAATACGGCGCGACGACTACTCCGCAATGCCCTTGCCACGAGAATCAAGCTCCGCACGCGTAGAATCTGATCAAATAGAGTAGAAACACAACAAATTAGGCCAATGGGACAACACCCAATCAATATAACCCAATTTACATCAAAATTCCCAAAGTTGTCAAAACCTGACTTTCGGTACGTTTCTCGAAAAATTACGAATGTCACATATTCGGAATCCTCTTCTCGATACAAGTCTAAGCATATCAATTTTACCAAATTCGGACTCCATTTGCCCATTCAAAACCTTGATTTTCTAAAGTTCAAGCCTAGGGCTAAATCCTCCATAAATTACCCCAAATTCCTCCATTTTCATGATATAATTGCATAATATTACCAATACTAACCATAGTTTAAGTCCATAGTTGATTACCCGATGATTTCCCTTGAATTTCTCTTCAAAATCGCCCAAATCGCCTCTAAAGCCGAGACCCAAATGTGTGAAATGTTTCTGAAATTTTTCTAACTTCTGATACACTTAACTCACAGCGATTTTCGCTTCTGCGGATAAAATTCCGCCCCTGCGGAACCGCTTCCGCGACCTTTTGGTCGCTTCTGCGAACCCAGGCCCTTTTGGCCATTTCCGCACCAGCGATCCAAGGACCGCCCCTGCGCATCCGCTTCTGCGGAAATTAGTCCGCTTCTGCGGAATGATCCGCTTCTGCGACCAAGAGTCCGCTTCAGCGGACTCGCCTCCGCGATCAAACATCCGCTTCTGCGGATTTTCCCAAGACGACTCAAGACCGCTTCTGCGATCGTCCACTCGCACCAGCGAAGCCGCTCCTGCGGACCAGGCTCCGCTTCTACGCCTCGTTGTCCGCTTCTGCGGGGTGGCTCCTGCGCTCCCATTTCCGCAGGAGCGAAAACAACAGAACAGACTCAAAACCCGCAATTTTCCACATTTTCTCCCGTTTAACCATCCGAAATCACCCCGAGGCCCCCGGAACCTCATCCAAACACACCAACACATCTTAATACCTTATTCGAACTTGCTCCAATCCTCAAAACACGTCTAATAACACCAAAACCCATAATTCACATCAAATTCAAGCCTAAATTCCTTAAAACGTTCCGAATTACACATTCAATCAAAAACCCGACCAAACGACGTCCGAATGACCTGAAATTTTGCAGGCACATCCAAAATCACCTAACGGAGCTACTGCAACCGTCGGAATTCCATTCCGACTCCCGGATCAAAATCTCACCTACCGTTCGGATTTCGCCAAAATTCAACCTTAGCCAATTCAATCCTATTTCTACACCGGGCCTCCAAATTCAATTCCGATCGCTCCCCTAAATCACAAATCACCTCCCGGAACTAACCGAATCACCAAAATCCGATTTCGAGCCCTCTAACCAAATAGTCAACTCCGGGTTGACTTTTCTTATTCAAGTTTCCTTCAAAAAGGCTATATGCCTCATTTCCAATCCAATTCACTCCTAACTCACCCGATAGACTCTAACACTGATATAAAATCGTAAAACATGTTTTTACAACATAACGGGGTGGTAATTCCCGTGACGACGGGCCGGGTCGTCACATTCTCCCCCTCTAAGCTAACGCTCGTCCTCGAGCGGGTCAAGAAACATACCTGAAGTCTCAAACAAGTGAGGATATCTGCTCCGCATATCCCGCTCGACCTCCCAAGTGGCCTCCTCCACGGGTCGACCTCTCCACTGAACCTTAACCGATGCAATCTCCTTAGACCTCAATTTTCTCACCTGCCGTCCCAAAATGGCAATAGGCTCCACATCATAGGATAGATCACCATCAAGCTGAATGGTGCTGAAATCTAATACATGAGACGGATCTCCAATGTACTTCCGGAGCATAGACACATGGAATACTGGATGAACGCTGGATAAGCTGGGCGGCAAGGCCAACTCATATGCCACCTCTCCAACTCTCCTAAGTATCTCAAAAGGACCAATGTACCCGGGACTCAACTTTCCTTTCTTCCCAAACCTCATGACACCCTTCATAGGTGAAATCTTCAACAATACTCTGTCACCAACCATGAAAGACAACTCTCGAACTCTACGGTCCGCATAATTCTTCTGACGAGACTGTGCTGTACGAAGCCTCTCCTGGATCAACTTTGCTCTATCCAGAGCATCCTGGACTAACTCAGTCCCTATCAATCTAACCTCACCAGGCTCAAACCATCCCACGGGGGATCTACACCGCCTGCCATACAATGCCTCATACGGGGCCATCTGAATACTCGACTGATAACTGTTGTTGTAGGCAAACTCGGCAAGTGGTAGGAACTCATCCCACGAACCACCAAAATCAATCACACAAGCTCGCAACATATCCTCCAAGATCCGAATAGTGCGCTCAGACTGTCCGTCTGTCTGGGGGTGAAATGCTGTACTCAACTCAACCCGCGTACCCATCTCTCGCTGAAATGCTCTCCAAAACTGAGAAGTGAACTGAGTACCCCTGTCGGATATGATAGACACCGGAACTCCATGCAACCGAACAATCTCTCGAATAAAGATCGCTGCCAACCGCTCCGATGAGTAGGTAGTACTAACTGGAATGAAGTGAGCTGACTTGGTCAGTCTATCCACAATCACCCATACATAATCAAACTTCCTCGCCGTCCGAGGGAGTCCAGTAACAAAGTCCATAGTGATCCTCTCCCATTTCCACTCAGGAATAACAATGCGCTGAAATACACCACCGGGCCTCTGATGCTCGTACTTAACCTGCTGACAGTTGAGGCACCGTGCTACATGTCCGACAATGTCCATTTTCATCTTTCTCCACCAATAGTGCTGTTTCAAATCTTGATACATCTTAGCGGCTCCTGGATGGATAGAATACCGCGAGCTATGGGCCTCTTCCAGAATCAACTCACGAAGGCCATCAACATTGGGCACACATATCCGGCCCCGCATCCTCAATACGCCGTCACTATCAATGGTGACATCTCTAGCATCATCATGCTGAACTCTGTCCCTCAGGACAACCAAATGTGGATCATCATACTGGTGCTCACGAAAACGATCATATAGAGATGACCGAGATACAACACAAGTCAATACCCTGCTGGGCTCCGAAATATCTAACCTCACTAGCCGATTGGCTAGCACCTGAACATCATAAGCAAATGGCCTCTCCTCAACTGGAATATATGCCAAGCTCCCCATACTGACCGCCTTCCGGCTCAAAGCATCGGCCACTACATTGTCCTTCCCCGGATGATATAGAATAGTAATGTCATAATCCTGAAGCAACTCAAGCCATCTCCGCTGTCTCAAATTAAGGTCTTTCTGTTTGAACAAGTGCTGGAGACTACGATGGTCGGTATACACCTCACAAGGCACGCCGTACAAATAGTGCCTCCAAATCTTCAATGCATGAACAATGGCGGCTAGCTCCAAGTCATGAACATGATAGTTCTTCTCATGCGGCTTCAACTGCCGAGAAGCATAAGCAATTACCTTTCCTTCCTGCATCAACACACAACCTATCCCCACTCTCGAGGCATCACAATAAACGGTATATGAACCCGAAGCTCATGGCAATACTAACACTGGAGCTGTGGTCAAAGCTGTCTTGAGCTTCTGAAAGCTCCCCTCGCACTCATCCGACCACACGAATGGTGCACCCTTCTGGGTCAATTTAGTCAATGAAGAAGCAATGGATGAAAATCCCTGAACAAACCGGCGATAATACCCCGCCAAGCCAAGAAAACTCCTGATCTCTGTAGCCGAGGACGGTCTAGGCCAACTCTGCACCGCCTCTATCTTTTTCTGATCAACCTGAATACCATCACGAGACACCACATGTCCCAGAAATGCCACGAACTCGAGCCAAAACTCACACTTGGAGAATTTAGCATATAGCTTCTCCTCCCTCAATCTCTGCAACACTATACTCAAATGTTGAGCATGTTCCTCCCGACTACGGGAGTAGACTAGAATGTCATCAATGAACACAATCACAAATGAATCCAAATAGGGCCTGAACACACTGTTCATCAGATGCATAAATGTTGCTGGGGCGTTGGTCAGCCCAAAAGACATCACAAGAAACTCATAATGACCATATCGGGTCCCGAATGCAGTCTTCATAATATCCGAGCCCATGATCTTCAGCTGGATGATAGCCTGAACGAAGATCGATCTTAGAAAACACCCTCGCACCTTGTAACTGATCAAACAAATCATCTATGCACGGTAGAGGGTACTTGTTCTTCACCGTCACTTTGTTCAATTGCCTATAATCAATACACATTCGCATGGAACCATCTTTCTTTTTAACAAATAATACCGGTGCACCCCACGGGGACATACTAGGGCGGATGAAACCCTTATCCAGAAGTTCTTGAAGCTGCTCTTTTAGTTCTTTCAACTCGGCTGGTGCCATTCGATAAGGAGGAATGGATATGGGATGAGTGCCCGACACCAAGTCAATGCCAAAATCAATATCCCTGTCCGGCGGCATGCCCGGCAGGTATGAGGGGAATACATCTGGGAAATCCCTCACAACAGGTACAGAATCAATGCTAGGAGACTCAGCTCCCACATCTCTCACAAAAGCTAAGTACGATAAACACCCTTTTTCAACCATTTTCTGAGCCTTTAAGAACAAAATAACACGGCTAGGGATGAAATCGGTCGAACCCCACCACTCAATCTGAGAAATACCAGGAATGGCCAACGTAACTGTCTTAGCATGACAGTCCAATTTCGCATGATACGGAGACAACCAGTCCATACCCAATATAACATCAAAGTCTACCATCCCCAACAATAACAAATCTGCCTGGGTCTCCAGACCCCCAATAGATATAACACAGGATCTATAGACATGATCCACAACAATCGTATCACCTACGGGAGTGGATACATGAACAGGCAAATCAAGACTACCACGAGTCGCACCCAAATAATGTGCAAAATAAGAGGACACGTAAGAATATGTGGATCTTGGATCAAATAGAACAGAGGCATCTCTGTGACAGACAGAAATGATACCTGTAATCACTGCATCGGAGGCAACTGCATCACGCATGTCAGGAAGTGCATAGAAACATGCCTGGCCTCCACTAGATCTCTCCTCGCCCCGGGGCGACCACGAGAAGACTGACCTCCACCTCTATTAGACTGAGATGGTGCTGATGATGAGGGCTGATCCCTCTGCTGAGTCCTGTCCCTACAAAGTCGAGGGCACTATCTCCTCATGTGGCCAAACTCACCACACTCATAACATGCACCTGGTGCTGGAGAAGGGGACTGAAGGGAACCCCTCGCCGCAGAAGAACCCTGGGCTGAAGAAGTAGGTGCTGCATTCTGGGCTGGAAGGGAACTAAGTGATGACTGACCCTGCTGAAACCCCTGTCGACCACGACCATAAGAACCTCCGCTCTGCTCTGGTCGGCCTGAATGAGAAGGTCTAGATGAGCGACCTCTACTCTGCTGGGAATGCCCTCTAGATGGAGCACCACTGAAACTGCCAGAACCACGAGGCCTCTTAGATCCGCCTCAATGGAGCGTGCCATATCAGCAACCTGCTCAAACGATGATGACAGAACTCGCTCGCTGGTCATAAGAATACGGATAGAGTAGTTGAGGCCATCAATGAACCTCCTGATCCTCTCCCTCTCAGTGGGGATCATCCATGTGGCATGCCTAGCCAACTGAGTGAATCTAAGCTCATACTGAGTCACAGACATGTCGCCCTGAATCAACCACTCGAACCGGCGACGTAGCTCCTCGCGACGAGACCGAGGTACATATTTCTCTAGAAAGAGAGTAGAGAACTGCTGCCATGTGAGAGGTGCTGCTCTTGCAGGCCTACGCCTCTCAAACTCCTCCCACCAATCAAATGCGGGACCAGTGAACTGAAATGTAGTAAATGAAACTCCGCTGGACTCAAGAATACCGGCCGTACGCAGCATCTTCTGACACTTATCCAAGAAACCCCGGGCATCCTTGCCCTCAACGCCACTGAAATGGGGTGGCTCTGAAGTCTACCAAATCTCTCAAGACGACGCCGCTCGTCATCGGGCATAACCTGAACCATATGCTCTGGAGCTGGAGCTAGTGCAGCTGGAGGAATAACCGGTGCAACCACCGGAGCGGGGACCGCCTCTGGCGTCCGAAGTCCCTGAACAACCGGCTCGGGTGTGCGAGCTGCAGGGTCTGCTGACCACCCCCTGACTGAGATGTCGCTACAGTAGCGGTAGCTGAAACTACCTGAGCCAAACCGGAACACACTGATAATATTTGAGCAAGAGTCTCCTGAAGACCAGGAATAGCAATAGATATAGTCTGGCCCTGAACTGGGGCTGCTGGGGCATCAACCCCTGGGGGCTGCTCCTGAACTGGTACAACGGGCGGGTCAGCTGGCACTGCCTCAGCCGCCCTACCTCTAACTCTAGCACGACCGCGCCCACGGCCTCTAACAGGTGGCAATGGAGGTCGTCCACCTCGTCCCGATGCTCGCGTTCTCGCCATCTGCGAGAGAATAGAATATAGAAGTTCAGTTCTCAGAACAACAAGATCGCACGACAGAGTTCAAGAAAAGTGAAGTTTTCCTAAAGGTTCGCAGCCTCCCGAGGATAAGTACAGGCGTCCCCGTACCGATCCACAAGACTCTACTAACCGGCTCAAGACTCACGAGGCCTAGTAAACCTAGGCTCTGATACCAACTTGTCACGACCCCAAATCCGGTCGTGATGGCGCCCAGCACATTGCTAAGCCAGCCCGACCAATCAATATCAACAACGGAGCTAGAAGCTCTCTTTAACCCATTTAAGCATTTCAAAATATGAAACAATAGTAATACTTATACCAACAGCGGGGAGACCAAGTCCCAAAATATACTAACTCCCATAGACCGAAGGGTCGAGAGTCATGAGCCTCTACTGAACGTAAGTGTATAAAGGTTTACAAAAATACCAAGTGCGGAAAGAAATGTCAATACAAAATCAAAAGACAGTAGGAAGGAATATCGGGTCCTGCGGACTCTGCAGCTACCTCGTATATCCCACGGATGTCGCCTCGCACAGCTACTGGATCACTGCTGAGAGGTACCTGGATCTGCACACAAGGTGCAGGGAGTAAAATGAGTACTGCCAGACTCAGTGGTAATAAACAAGGGTAAGACAGCGCAGATAAGAAATCCGCAATAAAGCACTATGTAAAACTATAATCAGCTACCCTGTCGTAGAATCAATATTCACTGTACCTGTACCAACAAATACCAATAAATAGCATAACAACTAGCAGATGTAGCTAAATGCAATACAATGCATGATATGACCGCTACGGCGCGTAGCTCGACTCCAATTTTGGGTACCCGTGCTCACTGTGGGGGTTCAGACTCCGGAGGGGCTCCTACAGCCCAAGCACATCTCATAGAGATATTACTGCGGCGTGCAGTCCGATCCAACATATATCTTGCTGCGGCGTGCAGCCCGATCCACTACTAGTCGGCTAATATGCAGATACGGCCTCGCAGGCTCAAAAGTAGTTTTTGAAAACTCTTTTATCATTTTTCAGTTGGAAAACAGTAATATCAAGTTCCAGAGATTGGAATTAGCATAATAACAGAAATATCTGCGGACTAGTAGTAAACTAGCATGTCTATATGATAAGACAATGATAACGATCCTCGCGGGATCCAATAATTGGCTCACGGCCCACAAGTATACTCAACCGCCCAAGAAGGGGGTTCAACGGCTCGAGAATAGCCAATAATACAATATCAACAAGTCGGACTAATATATAGTCTCCAGTTCATGATCGACCCCGCACTCTCAAGAGTGTGCGTGTCTCGCCGCTATACGGCGTCACAAAGTGGTATACCGGGGTTTCGAACCCGCTGGTCATCACCCACATCTATTACTCACCTCAATACGGCGCGACGACTACTCCGCAATGCCCTTGCCACGAGAATCAAGCTCCGCACGCGTAGAATCTGATCAAATACAGTAGAAACACAACAAATTAGGCCAATGGGACAACACCCAATCAATATAACCCAATTTACATCAAAATTCCCAAAGTTGTCAAAACTCGACTTTCGGTACGTTTCTCGAAAAATTACGAAAGTCACATATTCGGAATCCTCATCTCGATACGAGTCTAAGCATATCAATTTTACCAAATTCGGACTCCATTTGCCCATTCAAAACCTTGATTTTCTAAAGTTCAAGCCTAGGGCTAAATCCTCCATAAATTACCCCAAAATTCCTCCATTTTCATGATATAATTGCATAATATTACCAATACTAACCATAGTTTAAGTCCATAGTTGATTACCTGATGATTTCCCTTGAATTTCTCTTCAAAATCGCCCAAATTGCCTCTAAAGCCGAGACCCAAATGTGTGAAATGTTTCTGAAATTTTTTTCTAACTTCTGATACACTTAACTCACAGCGATTTTCGCTTCTGCGGATAAAATTCCGCCCCTGCGGAACCGCTTCTGCGACCTTTTGGTCGCTTCTGCGAACCCAGGCCCTTTTGGCCATTTCCGCACCAGTGATCCAAGGACCGCCCTGCGCATCCGCTTCTGCGGAAATTAGTCCGCTTCTGCGGAATGATCCGCTTCTGCGACCAAGAGTCCGCTCCTGCGGACTCGCCTCCGCGATCAAATATCCGCTTCTGCGGATTTTCCCAAGACGGCTCAAGACCGCTTCTGCGATCGACCTCTCGCACCGGCGAAGCCGCTCCTGCGGACCAGGCTCCGCTTCAGCGGTCTATCCCGCTTCTGCGCCTTCTTGTCCGCTTCTGCGGACTCGCTCCTGCGCTCCCATTTCCGCAGGAGCGAAAACAACAGAACAGACTCAAAACCTGCAATTTTCCACATTTTCTCCCGTTTAACCATCCGGAATCACCCCGAGGCCCCCGGAACCTCATCCAAACACACCAACACATCTTAATACCTTATTCGAACTTGCTCCAATCCTCAAAACACGTCTAATAACACCAAAACCAATAATTCACATCAAATTCAAGCCTAAATTCCTTAAAACATTCCGAATAACATATTCAATCAAAAACCCGACCAAACGACGTCCGAATGACCTGAAATTTTGCAGGCACATCCAAAATCACCTAACGGAGCTACTACAACTGTCGGAATTCCATTCCGACTCCCGGATCAAAATCTCACCTACCGTTCGGATTTCGCCAAAATTCAACCTTAGCCAATTCAAGCCTATTTCTACATCGGCCTCCAAATTCAATTCCGATCGCTCCCCTAAATCACAAATCACCTCCCGGAACTAACCGAATCACCAAAATCCGATTTCGAGCCCTCTAACCAAATAGTCAACTCCGGGTTGACTTTCCTTATTCAAGTTTCCTTCAAGAAGGCTATATGCCTCATTTTCAATCCAATTCACTCCTAACTCACCCGATAGACTCTAACACTGATATAAAATCGTAAAACATGTTTTTACAACATAAAGGGGTGGTAATTCCCGTGACGACGGGTCGGGTCGTCACAGTAAAAATCCGGGTTAATTTCACTGATCGTCATTCAACTTATCATTTATTTCACAAAAGTCACTTATCTATTTTTCATCACTTAAAAATCACTCAACTTTACCTTTGTAACTTAAAAGTCATTCTAGTTTAAAACCTATAAAATATCCTATAAAAATATGACATGGCATTAAATTTAATTATAGTGCCACATAAGCTTAGATGGACCATACCCAATTTAGACCCATTTCATCAATAATTTTGATTTGACTCATAACACAAATGGGTTTTAATATTTTGATCATTAGAAGGAAAGACGAGAACAATTATGTTCTAAAAATATCTTACTTTATTTCTTACGTAAAAACCTTAATGTCATCACCTATAATTTCATTAAAATATGAACATAACTAGCACAGAACCAATTTTTGTATCCTTCATGGTATTTTATAATTTTTCATGAAATTAAATTACTACCATATCAATCTCACATAAAATATAAATGTATCACCAACAAAAGAAATAATATGTTGTGTGCAAATGTATAATCAAAACCTAAAAATAATTTCAAAAGACCTAATTTTTCTTAAATTTCTTAGACTTATTTTTCTACAAATTAACCACAAAAATCAAATGGTCAAAATATTAACAACCCATTTTGGTTATAGGTCACTCAGTCCGAGGAAATGATGGTTCTAACTTAGTTATGGTCTACTTAAGCTTATGTGACTTCGTTGTTAAATTTTTTAAAATTAAATTTAATGCCATGTCATATTTTTTATTGGATATTTTGTAGATTTTGGACAAGAATGATTTTTAAGTTATAAAAATAAAGTTGAGTGACTTTTAAGTGATAAATAATAGATAAGTAACTTTTGTAAAATATAGAGTTAGTTGGATGACCTTCAGTGAAATTAACCCGTAAAAATCCCTTAAAAGAAATAGGCTAAACGCGATTCTTAAAAAGAGAAATTTTCAAGAAGCGCCATCTTTTAGTGGTAATTAGCTATTTATAGATATCATTTGCTATATTACATCCTATAGATAGGTTTTTAGATTTATTTAGATGTATTTAATGTATTTAGATTACTGTATTTTTGAATACATTAGGAAAAAGGGCATCAACCGTGGAAATCCAGTTAATAAAATTAGGTATTCAACTGTATTCAAGATCTTTAACATTGAATACAGTAATGTATTTTCCTTAAAAAAGGGACCTTTCAACTGATTTAAAACGGAAACAAAATCAATCTAGCAAATAGTCTCCTAATATAACTCAGCTAACACAATTATATCACCCATAATCTGTATTTTCCCTCCATTGAAGATTTTCCATCCGAAATTACTCAAAAATAGCAATCTGTGGATTTTCAATTCTCCCTTCTTACTTTTCTTCTTCTTCTTATGTTACAGTTCGTAGAAATAAATTCCAACCAAGAAAATTTTAGATTGATAGAATTGTATACGAAACAAGTTCAAATTTAATTTTGCATATGGCAACTTTTACAATTTTAATTTGTATTTGAAAGATACATAATAAAGATTATAGCTCAATAAAGAGAAATACATATGAATAATACAGTTGAATACAATAAGATACACCTTAAAATACTTGAATACAACAAAAATACAACTGAACACAACAGAATAAACTCTTGAATGCAACAAAATACAACTAATTTCTGCTGAATAAAATAGTTGAATACAACTGAATACAGTTGTATAAAACACTTGAATACACCTAATTACTGCTGAATAAAATAGTTAAATACAACTGATTAAACCTAAATACAAGTGAATACAGCTGAAGAATATATTTTAATACAACTTAATACAAAGCTAGAATTGTATTGGTTTTTTATCCCATCTGTGAACATGCTTAGAGTTGCAAATTTGCTTTCCAAATCTCCGGGAGCCATGTCCGATTTGCAGCCTATAGTAAATGTTATAGAACCCTACTGAGAATGGGAAATCAACCTCTCAGTCGACTTCAAACTACCAAATCTATTGGAGATATGCAATGGACTGGAATCTACCGTCAAAGAAAGGAGAAGAAATCCTTAAAGTATTTGTACTTTAACTTTTTGTTTTTGCGACAATGCAGCAATAAATTTGAAACATTAAGTATTGAGAATTTGGGTAAGAAATTAGGGTTTGTGGGAGAAGAGAGTCTCGTTGTATGCAAAAAGAGATAGATTGTATTGGGATTTGCAAATTAGTTAGCATATATGGTGCCTTAATTGTAGGATGTAACTATATTTAGATTTTTTGATATAAAGGATAAAAAGTATTTATAAAATATAATATTTTAAATGATATTTATTATTAATAAATACGGTACTAAAATTTTGTATAGGGTATAAAAATTCCTCTTAAAAAAATAGGCCCAACGTTGAACCATTTCAAGATTGCCGACAATTTGGTAAGTTGTAGGTATTTCTAATAATTTAGCAATGCAACTATCTTGTTAGTAATTGGTAAAAGCTAAAGTGTTTTTTTTACATTAATTTCTATAACTCATGGCCCTCGCTTAATTACTTTTAACTCTCTAGAAATCGAATTGTTCCATTAGTGAATTTTTCATGACTCTCGCAAATTTGAAAGTGTGTAGTTATTTTAGGCGCGCTATTTCAAAAATTAATTTTCTAAACTCAGGTGTGCATTTCATGTGACCCAAATCTAAATCTCAACAACGTTAGGTAAAATGTGTTATGGACCGCGGGTGCATTTCATATGGCGTGGTTCAAGGCGTATTTTAAATAACGTTGAATCTTCCTAAAAATAATTAAAGCGATTAATAAGTTAAAAATTGTACCATAGGTTAAAACATATATTAAAATGAGATAATAGCCCAATTATAATAGTTTAAGCGAGTGCTAGAACCACGGCATTCGGGGGTGCCTAAAACCTTCCCTCGGGTTAACAGAATTTCTAGTTCACAAACTTCAAAAGGAAAGTCGAATTTTCCTTGATTTGGAATTTAAAATAAATCGGTAACATGGGACACCAATTAAAATATTCCAAGTGGCGACTCTAAATGAAAATGAATAAATAATCTCATTTCGAATACTGCCTTGTATAACTTCGGGTGTGTAAAAAGGAGGTGTGACAGCTACTATTTAATTGTTACTAACTTGTATCACTTGTAGTCAAACGCGTAATGAATACAACATGTGCCAACTGTATTCGTTCTCGCAACGAATACAATGTGTATCAACTATATATATATTTAAGGCGAAATATAAGGTTGTATAGCAAGGATACAACTTGTATCGACTATAACCATGGGTGATTTCAATGGATACAACATGTATCAGTTGTATTTGTTCGTACAACGAATACAACTAAGATGAAATACAGAAATGCAAGAAAACAAAATATTCTTGTTAAAAGTCAAACTCAAAAGATGTGCTAACTAAGCGGGTGCTCTAACCAATTGAGCTAGAGCTTATTGCTCTCTTATTTTAATTCAAAATAATTAATTATTTCACTGATTTGCTATAAAACTGCTACGAATGATAAATTTGTTGAAAGTATAGTTACGAATGATAAATATAGTGTAATGTTTGATATGTCGCATAATTTTTCCTTCATACAACTCGCCAATTTTATTTGCTTTTACCCAAGGCTCCCTTCAAGCGGGTTTGGATCACTTAAAATACATGAGCTCTATGAAAAGAAAGTGGAAATAGCACGATCTAGCCAATTTTCGGACTAGTCATTCACAAATAGCCAGCGTTTACCAAGTCAATGAAAAATAGCCACTATTTTGCTACAACAAAGATCGGTCCAACATAATATATAGGAGTTTGGTGCACCTGTGTAGGAACTTCCAGCATATTATGCTGGACCAGTATACTTTGCCTGCTCAAAAATATACTGGAGACTAGAGCACCAGTGCTCTAAACTTCAGTATATTATGCTAGACCGGTATATTATACTGAAACTCCAGTATATTAGACTAGAGTTCCAATATATTATACTGGAACTCCAGTATATTGTGCTAGTATAATATGCTGGAACTCCAATATATTATGCTGGAGTATTTTTCCGGATTTGAACAGTGTTTTTCTTCAGATTTACCTTTACATGAAAAGTGGCTAAATTTCAATTACCTTTGAAATTGTAGCTACTTTTAAATGACCACTTGTAAATCTCGCTATTTTTTAAATTCATAAATTGTTTTGAAAATGGTTTTGAAAACGTTTTTAATATGGTTCTTTTCCGTATTTCACGGACCTTCAAATACTTGAGAATTCTCACTAATGGCTGACTAGAAAAGCCAAGGTCAGAAAATCTTCAAGAAAATATGGTAGTAACTAGTAATCAAAAGCATTGTAAACAAATTGGATCCCTTTGTTGAGGAAACCAATTGATAGACGATTGCCTGTTTCATTTCCAGCTATCGATTTCTGAACGCAAAGTCACAAACAAAATTTCCAGGAAGGATTGATTTTATTCTAGTACTTGAGATTTTGTGAAGGATGACGGAGGCAACTCTACATTGTCACCCTTTTTTCCCGCTTAAACCATCCAATATCCGAGCCCGTTGCTCAGCTACTCCGAATCCGCATCGGGCAAGCCCACTAAGGGGGTAAATTAGCTAGAACAAACAGATTCTCTATTTCCACGATTCCAACACGAGACATCTTATTCAAGGAAGAGGAATAACGACCATTCTACCACACTGAGACATCTGATTCAGTGGTCAACATTACCACTCGATTTTTGAAACATTGGCATCAAACGACTAGGAGCAAAGCAGTGACTTCTGACTAGAGCACCATGAGTCAGACTAGTATAATGTACCCAATCAGTCAATCATATGCCAGATTTGTAACTAACTAAAGGATTGAGCTATATTTACTTATGTATATATAGGAAAGCAACAACAAGAACAATAACTACCCAGTATAGTCCCACACAGTGGGGTCTGGGGAGGATAATACGTACACATGCCTTACCCCTACCCGACCCTACCCGAAAGGGCAGAGAGGCTGTTTCCAATCGACCCTCGCCTCAGGAGAAAGAAAAGAAAAAGAGGAAAAAACAAAACATTAGTGACTCCAGCAGAAATCGCAAAAATAGTTAACTAAACATAAAACCATAAATTACAAGGCATGCAATAATATCTACCAGTAGCTACCATAAGGGGGCACGATACAATACGCAAGAGATCTATGGAGGGCCCTACCAAACCCACGAAAGTTCTAGAAGCCCTATCCTACAATCCGGATACTAGACCTCTAAACTTTCCTATCAAGGGTCATGTCCTCGGAAATCTGCAATTTTGCCATATCCTGCCTATATATAGGAAAGCATAAGACAACTTATAAAATCAAGTACAAGGAAATTCTGTATAGTAGTAAAAGAGGCACAGCAAACGAATATTTTGCACTCTGTTGCACTCTGCAGGATAGCTGCATGGTATGTGTGTGTATATATATATATATATATATATATATATATATAGCCTGTAGCATGGTTCTCTACCTGCATTAGGTAGGGGTAAGGTCTGCGAACAGTGTACCCTCCCAGACCTCACATATTGGGATCAAACTGGGTTTGTTGTTGTTGTTAGCCTGTTAATGACATAACATTGATCACTTTCCTAATGTGCACCAACACACTACTGCTCTCTACTTCTATTTAGAGGTGAAATTCACAAATGAATATTTAGAGGGAACTGGGAGGAACGAATCTCAGTTGTGGTGAAATGCGAAATCACTTTTGGAGCTGCCAAATTGATAGTTCTGGTGACTTGAAAAAAAATCATCTCCACCCGTTGGTGTGGACGTGAACCCGGATTGGCCAAGCCCGGTTCCTTGACCCATGGCCCTGCCCATGTAAAATGTAGTAGGCCCTTTTTCTTTCACATCTGACCCATCGGTCAAACCACCCACGATGCCTACGTCTGCAAGGTTGACCTTTTTGGCTGCAAATTTCGGGAGAAAAACAGAATAAGAACCATCTATAAGATGAGTATAACTATAGCCTAGTTCTACTATAAAGCTAACAGATTCAAACCTAATATCTAATGGTAAGCAGTCTATATAGTATATACAATTGTTAACCACCAAAGGGTCACTGGTGGAACCGTAAAGGTTCCTCTACTCTTAATCATGAGGTTTCAAGTTTGAGCCTTGAGAATGGAGTTCTCTTTGGTAGGGACTAGGGAGCACTAAAACTCCCATAGTGAGCTTCTACAACGTGAATCCAAATTAGTCAGGCCACTGACTTCCAGACACCGTATGGTTAAATCAAAAAAAATGTAGTTGTTCAACAGAATGTTGCCAGTGATAACAGAGAAAAGAAACTTACGTGCAGAGATATTCAGATCAATCAGTCCACGGCTCAATGAATCAGCCCATATTCCAGACCTGACTTGAAAATCATCCTTCTTTGGTGCGGGCTTAGCTTCGACATGAGATTTATCTAATTTACTAGGAGTCTCCTCCTGATTCCCACCACGGTTAGCATTTTCACTGGCTACTGATACAGGATCAGCATGAGAAATAAATGTACCAAAAGGATCAGAACTATCAAAGGTATTTAGTGGAACTGCAGCAAATGGATCAACCGTAGTAGCATTTATCTTGTCTGATTTAGAAGATCTGATATTGGAGTGTACAACAGGATCTGGTGCAGAAAACAAATCTATGGTTGAAGAAGCTGCAGATGAAGAGGCAGGCTGAGAAGCAAACAGATCTACACTTATCTGCAGAAAAGACAGAGGGTCAATTTTTAACTAACAAACCAAACAGCAAAATTGCAAAAAACACATGATGGAGTGTTCACACTGGAGCCTGAGAAGTTACCCTCACCTCAGACTCTGGTTTCGCCAATACAAAATTGGCATCAGCAAATAAATCAACCTCTGATGGATGACTTGTGACAGTAGAATTATCAGCCGGAACAGGTGTTGGTACATCCAAGAGGTCACCAATCAAATTTTGTCCAAATAGATCTACTTGGTCAGATTTTTCGGTGGAAGGCTCTGCTTGACAATCAAAAGAAATAGTAAATTGCAAGAGCCTCAATCCAAGACTAACTAGAGACACATTCTACATGGAAGAATAGGTTCCAGATGAATTTATTATAAGTAAGGATCTTTCTTTAAATATTTTGCATCACAGAAACCAAATCTAAATAAATATAGTATATTAGTATATATATATATATATATATATATATATATATATATATATATATATATATAGTGCTTAGGATTTGCCCCATTGGAATTCCTGCCAGGTTGTTGAGAACAAAATTTCAAGGTACTTAAGCTTTCTTTCCATTTCTCGGTAAATCGAGTCCTTAAGATTTTACTGGCATTATCTTCGTCAAATAAGAAAAACAATCAACCAGACAGTCAACTAAAGAAAGGTTTCATTGAAGGCCCTTAATCACACAAACAATAGGTTGACTACATGCACAAGTACCAAAAGGCAAGGGTGTGCGTGGAAGCGGGTATAAACATGATAGAGACAAGAAAAGGGTAAACAAACTAAAAGAGAGTTGCACAAGGAGATCTGTCTGTAATGACTTTAGCACCAAAATGTAATCTTAATGCTACCTCATAAAGCATATACTAAGACGTACATAATCATGAGAAAAGGCTGCTCAAGTTACTATGACCATAATGAAGATTTCACTTGATTTATTTTCATTTCTTTAAAATGTTTGAGGATGTCTCTTTTGTTTGCTCCCAAGTTGTTGGAGAGTTACTTATTTACCTTTATATAGAAGTAATATCCTAGGAAATAAGAAAATAAGTTCCAGGAATGCCCAAGTTTAGAATACTCCATGTCTACTTTTCACCACATATATTGTCACTTCCAAAATGTTCGGCACACCCCTTCATTAGATAAAAGATTAATTTAAAGATAAATGTCTTCTCTATGAAAAGAAACGACAGCGGGACAAGCAAACCTTATCTTTGGCTTTTCATAACCAATAAATAGCGTTAGTATTTTGTAGTCCAGCCAACCTCTTTCTTCTTTTTTTCTTTTGAAGGCATCAAAAGGACATCTTTTTAAAATTTACTAATTTCCCACTTGGATACCTAAGCTTTTGTGAGGCGAAAGAAAAATTCTTCCAATCTTTTGGATCCCCCAACTGGATATCTGATAGATAAAAAGACCAGAAAAGTTCTTCGGCACAGACCACCAGAGTTTGTAAAAGTGAAACTTTGCCTTTGTATGCAAAACATTGGTGATACATCACCTTTTTTTTATGACCGAGAAGTTTGGCTGGAGCCGGCCCTTTGGGCCAACCGCAACCTTCGAAACTCACGATGATGGGCCTACTCCCACCCTTCTCCACTTAAATACCAGAGTTAGTTTGGTTGTGCAAGGCTCAAATGTGTGACCTAAGACACAAGTCCCTCAACCTTTGCCAATTGAGCTAACCCCAGGGGAAAAAAAATGAAATGGAACCTAGTGATACTTCACCTTTTTATGCAAACAGTAGGCAAAAGACTTCGAAAGGGCCTTCTAGAAAACATAAAGTAGAATAGCATTGCATCTATTACAGATATACAGATACTTACTAGTACTTGAAGTCCCCCGAGGATCAAAATCATCAAAATCTTCCTCATATTTGCTTGACGATACAGCTGCGCCATGTGGAGGATTAGAGGTAGCTTTATCAGGTTTACCTACCCTCTTTAACGTCTTTGATCCACCAGATGAAACAGTGTCCTGAACCTTGCTGCAAAATGTCCTTGAGTTTAAGATATAAGCAATTGAATGGTTATACATCAGCGCATAACAGGCTGTTGCAACTATAATGAAACCAATAGTAAAAACACCTATGCAACAAACCCCACGAATCACGAGTTTTTCAACCAACAGTACATGGTTAAAAAGCTCAGAGTACAATAAAATAGAAGGACAAAGTGAAGCATAGTAGAGAAAAAATAATCATACTGACCTTCCATAACGAGTAGACCCCTTCTTTGATTTAAACTGGTCAATTTTATCTTCACCATACCGATCCTTTTCCCTGTAACTATCCTTAAATGAATCGCCATCACTTTTATTTCCAAAACCTCCATATCGATCACCACTCTGAAAGTTAATGGTGCTACTTAGGGAGGCAGAGCTCGATTTAAATGTTACTCCAGAAGATGACAATCCAAAGTACCTAAAAGGTAGCGTTCCATCATGACCGTGCAACTATGCAACCAGTTACCAGGGACTCTTTGAATAATCAAGAGCAAAATCAGACCCTAAAGGATTAACTTACTTGTCGCGATTTGCAGCAGCCTTATTTCTAGCGTCGTCGATCTTTTCCTTGTTATTCAACAGTGCCACAATATTTTCTGCTTTCTTCCTCACATTGATCCCCATATCTTTCCCATTGGGTTCAACATACTCGAAACTTGTGAGAGACTTAAGTAGCAAAAGGAAAGAGGGAAAGAGGTAAGATACATGGGGAGGAGGGAAAGGAACACACTCTTTTAAGCATGACAATGGCACAACTGTCACTGGCAAAGAAATTTAATGCAATGACACAATAAATACATACAGATATCTGATAGGTATGCTCTACGATCTCATCAACAGCGCGTTCAGATCCGTGTGCCACCAAATACTCAATAACAGCCAAAGACTGGTACCAGAAGTATTTCACAACTATTAGACCTTATATAAGAAGTGTTCGAGAAGGAACAGAAATGAAACTCAAAATTTAAACAATGAACTGACTATCGGGAGCTTGATATTTTAAACTTTTCTTCAGTTTTCTACAGGTTCTTAGGTTTTTACACACTTAACTACAAAAAGTTAATACCACAAAAGGATATAGTGCACACCTTATAAACATAACGCCAATTCTTTCCTGTTTCAGTCAATCTTGTCCACAGGACATTCATAACCATCTGACACTCAGAGCTGCAGGATACACCGGTAATTGATAGGTCAATGAACTTACCTTTATGATGAGTACAAATGAGAAAATCCAAAGAGTTAAGAATTAGCAACAATATTGATGAGGTTGTACAATTTTTTTGTAGCCTGAGCTATCTCAGCCAATGCAGTACCATGGGGGCCCCAAGGTTCATCATCCGTGGCGTCCAATACCTATTCATGTTAAAATATTACATTATAATCAGAATAAGAAGGGGAAAGGACAAAAGGAGCATAGGATGCAAATCCATTGTTTTTGAAAGTGAAAAACACAAAAAAGAAATATGCCTCAATTGCTTTAGGATTGTACTACACATAGGCGGATATAGTCTTTCGGCCACGGCTTCATCTGAACCCAGAATTTTGGACATGAAATATAGATATATATGTAAAAACCTACTAAATCTTAAGAAATATTAGATATGAACCCATAATTTAATTGTACGATGAGTTCAGTGCAAAGTTGAACCAACTAAATTTAAATTCTGGATCCCCCTCGTGTACTATAATAACTTTAATTGAAAGGCTATCTAGGCAGACATCAGGGCGACCGGTGGTGGAACGACATAGTGCGAGGGAAAGTAGAGGGGAAGAAAGCTGCTTTTGCGAAGTTGGCAGGGAGCACAAGCGAGGATATAAAGGCGGGTGAACAGAGAGAGCTATAAGGTGGCAAGGAAGGAAGCGAAATTGGCGGTCTCGGAGGCTAAAAACGCGGCTTTTGGCCGCATGTACGAGGAATTGGGGGAGAAAGGCGGGGACAAGAAGTTATTTCGGTTAGCCAAAGTGAGGGAAAGGAAGGCGCGGGACCTAGACCAGGTCAGGTGCGTCAAGGATGAGGATGGTAGAGTTTTGATGGGGGAGTCTCAAATCAAACAGAGGTGGCAGGCGTACTTCCGAGACCTTCTAAACGAGGAGGGGGACCAAAGCATAGAACTAGGGGAGCTGGGGCATTCAGAGCGGCATAGAGACTTAGGGTACCGTAGACGCATTAGGGTGGAAGAGGTCGTGGGGGCTTTGCGTAGGATGAGCAGAGGTCGAGCGACCGGGCCAGACGAAATCCCGGTGGAG